>OY856397.1:3575000-3817500 GCA_963693495.1 Malacosoma neustria
TTTGGTATATGAATGGTTACATAATGAATAAACTTGTTACAATTATTTTACATTAAACATGTGACAGAATTTATGACCTGACTAGGTATTTCTCAATATTACCAGTAAAACTATCCTTATTTAATTCGGAGTTCATTATTGACAATATTTTTTCTACATATAAAATTTTACTATATTAAACATACTCAGTTCCTTTGCTACTCCTAGGTACTTAGTATAAACCGGTTTCAGAAATACTGGCTGTGCCTAGTTTGGTGAAGAGTAGTTAATGTTTTAATTTGTAGCTGTTCCCGAATAAATGACATATGACTTGAAACTAAATTCAACTATATATAGACTAAGGACTAGAGGACAGAGAGGCTCTGTGTCATGCCTTGAGAGAGGCCTCCAGTAAGCAAGTCCAGCAGTGTTCTTCATTACGCTGATGATGGCGATGTTCGTATTATTTTACAGATAATTTATTTTTCCAAATCATATCAAGTCAATGGCATTAAAAACAAAAGTAGCCAAAATTTTGCACTGATGCGTCTTCGACACTTGACAGTTTTCAAATATATCCGTACTATCGCTTTCCCTTTCAGTCATATGGAGTATAAGTGAAGTATGTGAAAGGAGTCGTGAGTCCTCCTGAATTGTAACTCGATATTCGTGTGTATGTAATTCTTTGTTAGTGTTGGGATAATGAATATCGACAATTAATATTAATCGATTAAGCTTTTGCTGTCTCAACATAACGCTAATTCCTGGTTGCAACCCTAACTTCCACCTTGGTGCCCTGGGTCCGACTTTTCCTTCTCCATTTAACACGATCTTCAGCATACCTGGCAATGAGTTCATTGCACCACCCCCACCGCCACCAAATATTTTTTTGTCTGATTAGATTTAGGAAAAATAATAAGTCTGTTTACAGAGTAATTTTTAAAAAGCCACAAATTGGCGATTCAAGGGATTTCTCTGCTAACTTACACAGCTGGTACCTGGTAGCTCAGTGGTATTGTACTCGGAGATCGGGCACTGGTTCAAATCCTACAGGTGTCCCGCCTAATGTGCATATTATACAATAATTGCCATGTACCAATAGTGAAATAAACTGCTTAAAGAATGCAAGCTACTGATTTTTTTGACATTAACTTAAACGACATAATTAAATAGCGGAAACGATTAATATATGAATATTAAATAAGTTCATCGTTTATAAATTTATGTCCCACAGAGTACAGGAATCTGGGTCACTAATGCCGGAACACAAGGTTATAGTGGCGGCTATATTTACACCAGGGGTGTAAAAGTACCACGTAGCTAGGGTTGTTTTGTCTGGCTGACCCCGGACGCAGCGGTTAGTTTTCTTACTCCGCCTCTGCACGGAGCGGTATACCTATGCATAAAGTCTATCTATATATAAATTTATCAACTTCATCCATTATTCCGAAATGAATGTTATAAATTTATTTATTCTATTGATTTGCACCATTTATTTTAAACACGAAATCGTCGGTTGAATTTGTGACATTTAAAGGTAACTTTAAAACGTTGTTGTTTCATATGTCGTGTTGTTGATTTATTAAAATACAAACTGTTTTTAGTTTAAGACAACCATATTAAATTTGTATCCAGATTTTTTTTATTGCTGTTAGGCAGTCAAAGTCGCCAATGGATGTTTGTGTCGCCAGGGTCTCCGTTAACACGCTGCTGTCCGGTTACTGGAAGTCGGTCACTTATACTGGAACACAAGTTTATTAAGGCAGCATATTTAGAAACGACGGATGGTTGTCATCCAGACGGGCTTAGAGCCTTACCACATTGCTAGTTTTATCGCCGTTTATGATAGGCCGACCCCGGCCGCAGGGGTTAATATTCCTACTACGCCCCTGCGCGGAGATATAGAGAGAAATTTATAACCTACAATATAAAATTATTGAAAAACTAGAAATTTCTCAGCTTAATAATTTTACGGCCCGTTTACTTATCGACAAGATATATCGATACATTCCCAACACTATCCCAACTCAACCCAGCAATGATCCCGTTAATACGTACAACATTTCACGTCTCAATCTTACAAATACCATTGTCTATGACACTTGTTCACATGTCTGACAGCCACGGGAGCTTTAAGCTTCTATGAATTGATATTTCATTATTAATATAATATAAACTACTGTTGTTTCGTTTATTATTATGGAAAATTTAGGAACCTGTTGTACCTAATAAACAAAGTTTTTAGCTTTTAAATGTAAAGAACCTACGCGAGTGCATAAGCAATGACTACACCGAGCTTTCGGATCACGTTAAGTACTTTTTTTTGTTTGGATAACTCACACTGTGTCAAGTAGCATAGCAGTTGTATTATGGGAACTAGATAATTTTAATACTACATATATTTAATATACATTTTATATTAATAAATAGATATTACATATAAACATTAAGACGCGAGACGGGAATTGAACTCGTGACCTTCGTAAGCTTACTAAATCATTATCCGGTAGGCCAAGGAGGTCCTCATGACCATTAGGAGGTAATGAGGTGGAAATAATTGATACACACTCCCTCGCCTAAGGTTATGAGGTAGGAATGTGGCCATGCACCTCCCAAATTTACCGGGGACCAAATATCTATAGGGTTCCTCTACTGTCTAACGAACGGGTAGAGGGACTACTTTCGTGTGCGCCCTCTGCCCGGTCAAATAAGGTACATGGGATCTGTATTAAATAGTTCTAACGTATCCATGCTAAGTAACCCGTTCAGAGGGTCTTCAAATACCACCTACCTTCAAATACCGTGGTGGGGTGGGTTGAGGTTTTATTATGTCAGTAAATATCCTCTGAAGAAAATCTCGTGCTTTTTCAAGCTATATTCAAAAAACTTGCCAGCGTTTAGCGCTGTATAAAATAATTTTGAAAATCGTATTTATAAATTATTACCTGTAAATTATAGGGGGCAGGTATTCCAATGTTGATGGTCACAAAGGGGAGAAAGGGGCTAAAAATTATCAAAAAAGGTCACGTGGTAATAATATAGGTAACAACGTATCAGTGGTAACATGTACCCATGGTGCATTCTCTAATGATACATCAATGACGACTGGTGACTTGTTGGGCCCAAAATGCCGGTCGAATTGCAAGGAAAAGTCTATAAGACCATCATGCCTGTTACAGCTGTAAAACTTGGCCAGTGCCGACACAAGTCAGAAATTAGTTACTCTCAAAAAGAACGTGACTACGTAGGAGATACCCCCAAAAGCGACGATAACCTGCACATTTATTTAATTCTTACGTCTCAGTTGACATTACTAAGTACGTATTATATTTTGGACACGTGGGTTGAACGAGTAGGGTTGACATAATATTTTTAATCTTGTAGAATATTAATAATTAATTTTTGTATATACCCCGCGCATTTGCCCTGCACGCTGCGGTCCTAAACTATTGACTTTAGTAAGATGTTCTGAGGATGTCCGTGAGGGTTTTTGGTGTATGAGATTTTTGGTCGAAAGTTTCCTTTCTCTATTCAGTAAGAATATTAGTTAGTGTTCTTCCCTATCGTAAAACACCTTAAAATAATCCTATCTGAGCACTAGCAGGTGGTAGGGCTCCAAGCCCGATTGGATAGCAACCACCCCTGGTCTCTAAGTATACCACCATGACAGCCTTGTGTCGTATTCCGTCATAAGTGACCCCGGACCAGTTTATCTACTCGAAAGACACTGGTCGGTGCCCCTAGCGTCGCAAACGTCCATAGACGACAGTAACTGTTTTCTACTAAGTAGGCGGTTAGCTTGTCTGCTGTTCCTCAGTAACAAAAAAAAAATTTTTTTTGTGCCCCAGGATACAGCTCGCAAGCCAGTTGTCCATCGACCCAGGCACTATGCGAGAGGAGAACAGCGGGGGCACTCTCCCTCTCCCCTCTTAACGAGGAGACACGCAAAGGGGTTTTTTGAATTTGTTATTATTTTGACTTTTCAAGTTATTTTGGTATTGCATTCTTCTTCATCGTGTTCTTCATTCCTGAAGGTCGTGCCCGTCTTGATAAGCCTTTACGGAGACGCTGACGAACTGCCTCCACACCACTCTGTCCTCAGCCTGTTTCAGAGCTGCAGGCAAAGTGAGCCCCGTGATAGCCTTAATTTGATCCGACCATCGGGTTGGTGACCGTCCTCTGGGCCTTTTCCCCTCTATTTTACCCAGCACTATCGGTATTGTATTAAATTCCTATTATTTAGAATCCAGAATGAAGAATTCGACGTTATTTTGTAAATCAAATTATAAGTAAATAGGATATGAGATCATAATTTTTTAAACGTGTAAATTTTCGTTTTTTTTTTATTATTTATAAGTTAGTTATCCGTGCAGGGGTGGAGAAAGAATACTAAACTCTGCGGCCGAGGTCGGCCTGTCGTAAAAGACGACAAAACAACCCACCCTAGCTACGTGGTAGGGCCTCAAGCCCGTCTGGATGGCGACCACCTTTGGTCTTAAGTATGCCGCCATAATAACCTTGTGTTGTGTTCCGGCATTAGTGACCCAAGTTCCTGTACCCTTATGGGACAGCAGCGTGTCCGCGATGCCACTGGCGTTGCAAACACCTATAGGCGATGGTAACTGCTAAATTCAAAGGAGGCCGTCAGCGTGTCTGCTGTCCGACAGCAATAAAAAAAGTTAAAAAGTTGTAAAGAGCCAGCCCTATCAGTAACTAGATACAATTTACTAGTTTCGGTACATTAGTAGAGCGAAAAGGGCCGCGGATTAAATGCCTAAATAAATGTAACATGATATACTGTTTGCCAATGCTTTTGTGCTTGTACTTAATATTGTTCAAATGTTTGATTTATTACGAAAGATTGTTAGCCCTTTGTACTAATAGATTTTTGTGACTTCTGTTTGGTGTGGGACGTTCAGTCATAGACGGTCTAGAAACGCTAGCCCTTCAGAGTCTTTGCGTCTCTTTGCGTATTCTGCCTGTATAATACTACGGTCTTCTCATTTATTACGAAAAGTCATCAAAAGGATGGGGGGGCGAGGGTCTAAAAATTGACAAAAACAAGTCACGCGGTATATTTTTTTTGCTAAGGAACAGTAGACAGCCTGGTAGCCCACTTAATAAGCAGTTACCGTCGGCTATGGATGTTTGCGACGCTAGGGACAACGCGAACACGCTACTGTCCCATAGGGAGTTATTCGTTCAGGGGTGGAGAAAGAATACTGACCTCTGCGGCCGGGGTCGGCTTGTCGTAAAAGTCGACAAAACAACCCACCCTAGCTACGTGGTAGGGCCCCAAGCTCGTCTGAATGGCGACCACCTTTGGTCTTAAGTATGTCATCAAAATAACCTTGTGTAGTGTTCCGGCATTAGTGACCCAAGTTCCTGCACCCTTATGGGACAGCAGCGTGTTCGCGATGCCACTGGTGTTGCAAACACCCAAAGGCGACGGTAACTGCTAAATTCTAAGCGGGCCGTCAGCCTGTCTGCTGTCCTACACCAATAAAAAAGGGGTACAGGAACCTGGGTCACTAATGCCGGAGCAAGGTTATTATGGTGGTATACTTATAGATGAAGAGTGGTTGCCATCCAAATGGGCTTTGGGCCCTACCACGTAACTAGGGTTGGTTTGTCGCCTTCTATGACAGGTCGACCCTGGTCGCAGAGGTTAGTATTCTAACTCCGCCCTTGCATGGAGTAAAAGTACCTATGGGTACCCTAGCATTAGAGTCAGCAATGATTTTTATCAAAGTTTGCACTGAAAACCAGCGTTAAGTAGAATTGTTTTCGATTTCAACTCGGCATAATGCTGAGTGCGAATCTAAAAAACAGTAGATATTCACAAAACAATGTCTATTTATTTGTGTTTGTGCTCTTTTATCATGTATGTATGTTATTTATGATTTGTTGGTGAATGTTCAGATGATGATTAACAGAGGAGAGTGGAAGGAGAGTACATGTTGTGCCGACCCCATATAAAGTGGGATAAGGATAGGAAGAAGCATGTCATTTATCATTCTTTACCGATAAAAATCAATCTTTCTTCTTTCTGTTAACCACGTAAATCACTGTAAGGCGATTCTTATAATGAAAATAATGAATTAATTTCATTTATTTATCAGAGAAGAGGAGTCGCTTGAGAACAGTGATCTGAAGCTTAATGTGGCCAAGACCAAGTACTTGGCCTATAACACAGATCCCACAGCCGTGCGCATAGACGGCGACACGGTCGAGCGCACGGATCAAGTGAAATATCTGGGGTCTGTATTTAATGCGTCTGGTGCCATCGATTGCGACGTCAAGGCACGCATTGCTGCCGCGTGGGCCAAATGACGTGAGGTAACTGGTGTCATTTGTGACCCCAAAATGCCGGTAAAGTTGAAGGGACAGGTCTATAAGACCATCATTAGGCCTGTCCTTTTATACGGCTGTGAAGCGTGGTCGGTGTTAGAGCGACACAAGTAAGAATTGCGTGTCACGGAGATGAATATGCTTCGGTGGATGTGTGGAGTGACGCGGAAGGACCGCGTTAGGAACTCCCATATTCGCGGCAGTCTTCATGTCCGTGACATTGCGGATAAATTACAGAAGTGTCGGCTCCGTTGGTACGGCCACGTTTTACGGCAACCGGATGCTTACGTGGGAAACAAATGTCTGGTCATGCCGCCCCCGCCGGGCCCCGGCAGGAGGGGTAGACCCAAAAAGTACTGATTTGAAGTCGTAAAGGATAATATGCGTGCCAATGGGTTCACTACCAGGGATACTGAAGACCGTGTGAAGTGGAGTAGAAAAAGCCGGAAAGCGGACCCCGGGCACCGAAACGGATGTTTAGGTTGCAACCGGGACGCAACGCTTAGATGATTTATCAGAAAGAAGAAAAAGTTAACGAAACAAATTATAGTATCCTAATTATTAAAAGCTTTTAAAGATACAAATACATTAATACGCCTAGCTTCACAATTATGCTTTCAAAACACGCACTCAAGCATTTAACATTCAGTAAATTAAGTTATAACCTAAGTTAGATAAACTTATCTCATCCAACAAACCGGGGTTTCATGTTATTTGCTACAAATAGTTTGCTTGGCTCGGGTGGGAGGCACTTGGAAACGCAAACACTTTGTAACCACCCCGGAACATGTTTGGCACGTTTATTTTTACACATCACTATCTATCGATAAAAAGTGACAGAGCAGCACTACGATGAACTTTTAAATTTATGGTTTAGTGATAAATTATTTTAATGTGCGGTTGTATTTCTGGACCAGCCTAACTAGTATTATTCACGCTGAACTATTTTTGTCTTCAGCTAACAATTTCCCACAGCAAGAAGCGTCCAGCTACCTGGGGCCTTCCCATTTCATCACATTATTTATCGTTTTCATCACATACCACGGTATCGTTCTTCCCACTCGAGCCAGAGATGGAGTAGTCTACAGGCCTCATTTCTGTGAGACACCAGAAGCTGACATACAGGAGAAGCCAGTCCACGTCACTGTGGCCGGTTCAGCCCGGGGTTCAGTGCACGCGAAAGTATATCCGTACTTTCGGGTGTCGGGCAGTGGTAAAATACTGGGGAGGTTTTAACGCCATTGACGTTTTTAATTTTTGTTAATACCGTTATAGATTTTTTTATATATATACGAGTATATATGTATATTGTATTCATTATTAAATTATAAAAATTATAAATAAGTTCTGCAAAGAGGTATAATAACCCAACATACAAAGGCGGTACGAAGTTCTCCGAGGCAGCTAGTATAACACAATTGTCACTTAAGGACAACGAAGGAAAACATTGTAAGAATTTAGATATCAAATCAATATGTATTACCCACCGATACACCTTGGACAAGCCTGCCCGTTCCTCTTAAACAAGCCTGAGCCAGTGAGGTTATGAGTTTTTTAAATCTAAAAATATAATTAATATTAATCAAATAAATAAATAAATGTACTGGAACCATTCACAAAGCGCCATCTAGTTGAAAAAGTAGCATAGCACTTGTGTAAAGGATGCTAAATAAATAATATACCACATGTATACTTTTATCTTGTAAATAAATATATAAACACCCAGACACGGCACGGGATCCAGACCTGTGACCGCCACAAACGTACCGAAGTCCGGTAACCGTTACACAACGACAGTAAATTAAAACATTCATTTTTCATTTCAAATGTATACCTTTAAAAATAAATTCTCACACGCCAAAAATATTTATCTTAAAAACTCAAATATTGATATGTTTGAATGGCATCCCATTGTGAAACCTTTTACATGCAGAACACTCAGCCTAAAAACTGCGAAAATAAATTGTCAACTTTATTACGATAGTTTAAAGTCTATTTTATGGAAACCCAGTTGTTTTTCGAACTTTGATTTTATGTCTGCACTAAAAATCCATTGTTAGTTATATTTTAAGTAAATTTTTCGAACAATGTGACACTTGATATAGATTCGATTCATACGTCAATTATTTGATATATTTAAGAAGTTTCGACGAATCAAATAAGTAATATGTATATTTAAAGTGTATTTAACCTACCCTACAACAAAAAAAAAATAGATATAACGGATGAGAACTAGATAAGAAGGAATTTGATCCAGCTGTTAAAGATAGACAGAACAAATAGATGGAAAAATCATTTAGTTTTCCTTTTAGAGGAATTGACTAGCACAAGATGAAATAGTATTAGATTCTATAATAAAATCCCATCCCACATTAGTGAGTTACCCGTCAAAAAGTTTAAAGAGATAGTGAAACGCACTCTACTCTCCAAAGCATATTATAGCACGAAACAATATATGGACGATAAAAATGCTTGGTCTTCGGTCCCCTCCTGCATACGGCAATGATTTTTTAAAGATTTTTTTTTTTTTTTTTTTTATATATATATTTTTTTAATGTACATTTAGGTTATTCTCAGATGTATCCTATTAAACGCTTGCATTTCCTCGGCCTACTGACAAATAATATATCAATTTCGTGTTCTATAATTATGTTTTTATATACTTCATATTTATAATATATGTTTGTACAAAATACATCCATGGAGTTTCTTGTCTGTTCTTCTCCATAGGATTCACTTTTGGAACAGACATCTAGCTTTTGACATTTTAAAAGTGCTTGTCACTCAGGCCTATTTAAAATAAAAAATTTTGACTTTGACTTTAATAGCACATTTCATCTTCTTTCCTGTGCTATGATCAATGTGATTAGAGAAACGTCACGGATAGGTACAGATTCCCCTCAGGGGCGCTCCTCTGTCCGAGGAGTGCACGGGTGTGCGTACCCGAGGTGCCCGAGCACCTGTCGCCTCACTCCTCTTCCCGTCCGAGGCGACGGAGTCCTACCTTTCTTCCCGTCTAACTCCATCATCCTTTTCCCAAATTCGCTCTCTGTTCGTGGCGCGGTCCCCGGTGGGATGGTTGCGGGTACTGACTGGGGTTTCGGGTTCTGTCCCGGGCCTTGATTTGGTAGTCGAAACCATGCCCATTACGACTGCGCCTGCACAGAGAGTGTTCCTGGGGCGGGAACGGTATCTCCGCTATCCGTCGGTTTGGCTGGGCCGGCTACGGCGTTAGGCGACTCCCTGGTTTTTCTAGGGTGTCGTCTGGTAGTCATGCCTACGCCTGGCTGGCGCGCGGCGGGGATGCCAGCCCCGTCCCGTTCGGAATCCCCCAGCTTTGGGGGCTAAGCGGAGTTCGTTTGTCTCCTCATTCATTGAGGAGCAAACCTTTCGGCGGGTCCGCTGAGTCGGGTTGGCCGGACAGCGGACGGAGGCATGCTTCAATGCCGCCGTCGGGGGGCTTGGCTTAACCGCCCGGCCCCAGAGGAAGGACACCTCTAAGATAAAAAACCACCCAATCCCAAGTTTCGGGAGCGCGGCGAGGGGATGAATGGCCGTAGGGGGTACGGTCGTTAGCGCTCCCACCTGCTGGTACCTGCCGCCCCCAGCAGTATGTAGGCTTACCCGGGTATTTAAGCCTCTGCCCGGGGTTGACCTTTATTAGCTTTTTACTCGTGGGACTAAAATGGAGAAACAATTAACTAAAACACAAAATAAAAATGATGTAGTGGATGAGAGAGTACCTCTGGTACTAGTTGAGCGGATGGGCGTGCAGTCGGACTCCGACAGCCAGTCCAGCCTTATGAGTGTGGCGAGCGCGGTGAGCGCAAATTCTAAACGCTTACGGAAACGCCCGAGAGAGGGTGCAGATTCAGGGTCGAACTCGGCCCTGAGCGACACAGCGGTGCCGGCCCCCAAGGTCGGTGCCAAAAAAGGAGGGAGAGGTAGGCCCGCTACTACCGGCAAATATGCCGGTATCGGCCTATCCAGGCGTGAGGCTGCGGCTGCAATGAAGGCCGCAGCAGTCGCTGAAAAACTTGAGGAGGACGAGCGGCAGATTACGGCTCTGACGAAAAGGGTGACGGAAGGGAGAGTCACTCGCCTGTCGGAGTCGTCGTCTGCCTTCTCTGATATAGGAGTCGAGGCAGAAGAGCTACCTGCCTCCGACCTAAACCAGAGAATGGCCGACGCGGTTGCAGTCATAAAAAGGGTGAGCAAGGTCTCGAAGGGCCTTAGCGGCTGCAGCCAGAAAGCACTTAAAGAGGCCACGGCCTCCATTCTGGAAAGTGCTCAGGTGCTTATGACCCGCACCACAACTGACGAGACGGCGCTGCTGCGGGCCCAGAACGCAAAGCTCGCAGCGCAAATGGCGGAGCTCCGCAAGGAGCACGAGGAGCTCAAGGCAGAGATAGCCAACTTCCGCCGCGAACACCTCCGGCGGGAGGTGGGCCTACCGCACGCAACGCCGCAACCGCAACCGCAGTTGCTGTCACAGGCGTCAAAGCGGCAGTCGACCCAGGAGACGGAGTTGACTCGCCTGATCCGTCAGGAGATGGCGAGTTTCAACGCGCGCTTCTCGGTGCTTGAGGGGAGGATTCTACGTCCTCCCCTAGCTGCAGACCAACGCAGCACACCGGCGCCGACATACGCAGCCCAAGCCGCAGCACCCCGTGCCGCCCAACCGGCACAAGCGGCTGCTGTTCCAACTGCCGCCTCGCAAAAGGAAACTGCGGGGCCTAAATCCAATAGAAAGTTAAAAAAAGAGGCGAAACTGGCCAAAAAGACAGGTGCTACGGCTGCTCCACCTACACAAACTACTAGGCCAGTAACGCGCGAACCCGCCACTAGACCTGAGGCGGAGTGGACGATTGCGGGCGCCGCCAAGAAATCCAAAAAGGCGCGCCAGCGGGCCAAGAAGCAAGCCCAGAAAGAGCAAGCGGTGGCCAAGCGTCAGACCGCGAGGCTCAGTACACCCCGCTCTACAGCAGTGGTTCTCACCCTGCAGCCAGGGGCGGAGGAGCGGGGCCTCACATATGCCGGGATCCTGGCAAAGGCGAAAGCCGAGATTTCGCTGAGTGATCTCGGCATAACGGGCCTCCGGTGCAAAACAACAGCTACCGGCGGTCGACTACTAGAGATATCGGGAACTACTAGTGGTCCCAAAGCAGACGCCCTCGCCGATAGACTCAGGGCGTCTCTAGGCCCGGATGATGTGAGAGTGTCCAGGCCAACCAAGTGCGCAGATCTGCGCATTTCAGGCCTGGACGATTCCGTCACACAGGAGGAGGTCGCCGCTGCCATCTCCAAGGCAGGAGGATGCCCGCCGGATCAAGTCAAGGCGGGCACGATACGCCGGGGTGTCTCCGGTCTCGGGACAATTCTTGTCAGCTGTCCCGTAGCGGCGGCCAAAAAGATTAAAGATAAGCGGCTTTTGGTTGGATGGGTCTCGGCGCAGGTCGCGCTCCTAGCGCCCAAGCCCTATCGGTGCTACCGCTGCTTAGAAGAAGGACATGCGGGGGCACGGTGCACCGCTGGGGTAGACCGCAGCCAAATGTGCTTCCGCTGCGGTCAGCCCGGTCACAAGGCTGGCACTTGCACTGCCACGCCGCACTGCGTCATCTGTGCGGCATCTGGCAAGCCAGCCGACCATCAGATCGGGTCAAAGTCCTGCGCCAGGCCCAAGAAGAACAATGCCAGGAGACAGCCGGCTCATCCGCCGGCGAGTATCATGCAAATGTCAACGAAGGCAACCAGCTCCTCGCAGCCGGTTCACCCGCCGGTTGCGGCAGAACATCCGCCGAGGGCTGGGGAGGAGAAGACGGCCATGGACACACAATAATGGCCCTATGTCGCCTCCTCCAAGCCAACATAAACCACTGTGCCAGGGCTCAGGATCTCTTGCTCCAGAGCATGGCGCAGTGGTCGATCGACGTGGCAGTTGTTGCCGAGCCGTATTTTGTGCCACCCAGGGATGACTGGGTGTGCGACACGAACCGCTCGGTAGCACTGATTATGAGGTCTGCCGCCGACACCCTTCCCTTCGAGGCCGTCACCCGAGGGCGGGGCTATGTTGCGGCAATTTGGGGAGATGTTATGGTCGCGGGGGTGTATTTCGCCCCCAGCCTTTCTCTCGCCGACATGGAGGATATTATCTTGGAGTTGGGCACGGTCGTCAGTCGTAGCCGTCCTCGTCCCGTGATCGTCCTAGGGGACTTCAATGCCAAATCTACGGCTTGGGGTTCCCCGGCTACGGATGCGCGGGGCGAGTTAGTGGAGGAGTGGGCGGTCGAGCAGGGCCTGCTTCTCCTGAACCGGGGTTCCGTGCAGACTTGCGTGCGGCAGCGGGGTGGGTCTATAGTGGACCTGTCGTTCGCTAGCCCCGCTCTCGCGCGCACTGTCCAGGACTGGCACGTCTTGGAGGAGGTGGAGACGCTGTCCGATCATCGATATATTCGATTTAGCGTCTCCGCCCAGACCTCGGTTGGGCCGGTCCAAGCGGCCCCGGGGGGCGTTGGAGACGGCCCGCGTTGGGCGCTGAAGCGGCTGGACAGGGAGGCTCTCCTGGAGGCCTCTATCGTCAAGGCCTGGCTGGACTCTCCAGGCAGGCCAACCAACATTGACGAAGAGGCGGAGTGGTTCCGGGAGAGCATGTCGCACATCTGTGACGCTGGCATGCCCCGAGTCCGGCCGGTACCATCCAGGCGCCAAGTGTACTGGTGGTCGCAATCGATTGCGCAGTTGCGCATCGCTTGTGTGCGGGTGCGACGCCGGTACGCAAGGTGCCGAAGAAGAAGACGCCGCCGCCCCTTTACAGCGGCAGCCGAACAGGAAGAGGCGGAACTATACAACCGCTATAGAGAGGCGAAGAGCGCCCTCCAGCTGGCCATTGTCCGGGCAAAGGCCCAGGCCAACGAAGAGCTGCTGGAGACTCTGGACCGAGAGCCGTGGGGGCGCCCCTACCTTATGGTACGGGGCAAGTTGCGCCAATGGGCTCCCCCATTGTCCCGGAGTCTCCAGCCACAGCTGCTGGAGGAGGTGGTGTGTGCGTTGTTTCCGTCGAGACCGGAGCACACACCACCGGCTATGGTTCCGCCTCGCAATATGCCCGACGCGGAAGACGACATTGACGATGACGTGCCCGAAGTGACCCGGGTAGAGTTGAGAGTGGCGGTGGCTCGCATCAGGAACACCGCCCCAGGGCCCGACGGCATTCCAGGCCGTGCATGGGTCCTGGCCATGAAGGCTCTCGGGCCCCGACTAGCGGGGCTCTTAAGCGCATGTTTGGAGCGGGGCCAGTTTCCAAGCCGGTGGAAGACCGGAAAGCTGGTCCTGCTCAAGAAGGAGGGGCGCCCCGCAGACTCACCATCTGCGTACAGGCCAATCGTGTTGCTGGACGAGGTGTGTAAGATCTTTGAGCGAATCATCGCCAGTCGCCTCGTCCAGCACATGACCGCGGTGGGGCCCAATTTGGCGGACAACCAATTTGGTTTCCGCCATGGGCGCTCCACGGTAGATGCGATCATGCGCGTGAGGGTCCTCGCGGAGGAGGCAGTCGCCCGGGGTGAGGTGGTCTTGGCGGTGTCGCTCGACATCGCCAACGCTTTCAACACCTTGCCCTGGAGTACTATCCGAGAGGCACTCCGGTACCACGGGGTGCCGCGCTACCTCCAACGCATTGTCGGGGCCTATTTGTCGGAAAGATCGGTGGTGTACCCGGGTCGAGAAGGATGGGGTCGGCGAGAGACGTCGTGCGGCGTTCCTCAGGGTTCGGTGTTGGGACCGCTCCTGTGGAACGTAGGGTACGACTGGGCTCTGCGCGGTGCGCTTCTCCACGGCGTCGGCGTCATTTGTTACGCCGACGATACGCTAGTTACAGCGCGTGGGAAGTCGTACCGGCAGGCGGCCATACGCGCGACTGCTGGTGTCGCGCACGTCGTGGGTAGGATCCGGCGGCTGGGCTTAGAGGTGGCATTGCACAAGTCTGAGGCCCTGTGTTTTCATGGGCCCAGGATGAAGCCGCCTCCGGGGTCCAGCATCATAGTAGGAGGGGTCGCCATCGCTGTCGAGTCGACGATGAAGTACCTTGGACTCGTCCTCGACAGTCGGTGGAACTTCGGGCCGCACTTTACACGGCTCACCCCCCGGTTGTTGGGTGCCGCTTCTGCGCTCTCGCGCTTGCTGCCCAACCTGGGAGGGCCCGACTCCTCCTGCCGAAGGCTCTACATGGGGGTCGTACGGTCGATGGCGCTATACGCCGCGCCAGTGTGGGCGGACGCCCTGACGGCCCGCAACGTCGCCGCGCTTCGAAGGCCGCAGCGCGCGATGGCCGTCAGGATCATAAGGGGATACCGTACGATCTCCTTTGAGGCAGCGAGCCTCCTAGCCGGATCCCCGCCCTGGGACCTCGACGCAAGGCTCCTCGCGTCACTCTATTGGTGGCGCGCGGAGGCGGTCGAGCGGGGCGAGCGCCTGGTGCCGCGACAGATTGAGGCACGCAGGGCAGAGCTCCGCCAGGTCCTAGTGGCGGAGTGGCAGACGCGCTTAGCGCAACCTACGGCGGGGCACGCCGCTGTAGCGGCGGTAAGGCCCATTCTAGAGGAGTGGCTCAATAGGAGCCACGGCACCCTCAGCTTCCGGCTGACACAGGTGCTTACCGGACACGGGTGTTTCGGGAAATACCTGTGTCGCATAGGCCGGGAGCCGACGTCCCAGTGCCACCATTGTGTTGATTGCCGCGACGATACGGCGCTGCATACGTTGGCGGAGTGCCCAGCTTGGGCCGAGCAGCGCCGAGACTTGGTCGCGGCCGTAGGAGCTGCGGGAATCCTCTCGCTTCCGGCTGTTGTGTCTACTATGGTCGGGAGCGAGTCAGGGTGGAGTGCCGTCGCCACCTTCTGCGAGGCCGTGATGCTCGCAAAGGAGGCGGCGGAAAGGGAGAGAGAGACTGCCTCCTCTCTCCCCTCCCGCAGCAGACGCACTGGGCGCCGTAGGGTGGCCGACTTCCGGCCACCGTAGGGCGCGGCCTGCGGACGGCAGACTCGGGGCGTCTTGTCGTCCGATCAGCGGCAGGCCTCGAGGCGGCGGCGTCTTGTTCCGCGCGCGCCTCATAGTGGAGTCCTGCGGCCGGGGTGACGGCCGCAGTGGGTGACGGGGCCCGCCTGACCATCTGGCGGGCCAATACCCGTCGGGGGGTGGCGACGAATGCTTCGGCGATACCCGCCCCTCCGACACACGGGTACATGAGGAACACGGGTTGGTTTTTAGTCAGTAAGAGTTTGACA
Organism: Malacosoma neustria; assembly: GCA_963693495.1. NCBI lineage: Eukaryota > Metazoa > Arthropoda > Insecta > Lepidoptera > Lasiocampidae > Malacosoma > Malacosoma neustria. The sequence continues at coordinate 3,590,612 of OY856397.1, forward strand.
GTCCCCTTCGCCCTTCCCCGAGGGCGGAGGGCCTCCATGAGGATTTTCCAACCCGATACCAAAAAAAAAAAAAAAAAAAAAAAAAAAAAAAATAGGTACAGATGTATGTTGCGTACTAATCTTGCACGAAACTGTATCTGGGTCCCAAAGTAATAAATAAATAATAATTAGATTATTTTCCATTTTCACCCCGTAGGACTTTTTAGCTCAACTTACTGTACAAGTGAGACGACTTCTGTGACGTAACGCATTTCGGTATGCTTGCGGAGGCCACGGGTTCGATTCGATTCCCGCATCTGGGTTTCATGTATAATATTTATTTATTTACTAAAGAAAAGTATATATTCGTACGCTTAATCATAAATTGACCTAACTCAAAAAACCTGATTTTTGGGAAATCGCAAAAAACGTTTTGTCATTTACTACTTATCCCATATATTGACTTATAACTCGATAAAAACGTTGTGATAGTAACAAATTATGTATTTTATTGGTAATTAATCAAGTGATTAATGGTATTTAAATGTTATTTTGAAGAAATTTAAAATTTTTATTATATTAAATATTAGTTTAAAAATTATGTCTCTGAGATGTGTCTGTTTTCGATTAAAAGTACATTTTTATAACCATACTAGTGAAGACACTTTTAAGAATATTCCTATATTTTATTAAATGTGTCACTAAAGATAAAACGCATTATGTCTGTATTACGTTTTATAATAATATACTGACCTAACTAATAATTCGACACTTTAAAATAAAACCACGAGCAGTTCACTTCTAAAACGATTAACGTTATAATGACTTACGTCAGTGTCACATGAAAAGTCTTGTCCAAACTCATTTGAATGAAAGAGACCAAAATAGCGGTAAGTGTGGGAAAGAGATATCGAAATAAATCTTAGTTTGGCAGATAGAGGTCGTCGATACAATGCTGCCCGTTATATTACAATGACATATCTCACTTTAGACCTAAATCATAATCTGTCAGTTTATGATTAAGCGTGATGTATTATATTAGTTGTCTAGTACCCATAATACAAGTGCTATGCTATTAATTTGGGATTAGATGGCGTTGTTTGAATTGTCCCAATATATTTATTTAAGTGGGATAATCAGGTTTAGACAAGTTTACCGCATTGCCCGCCATCGGCTGGGAGTGCATCTTCATTTCCTGGAGCCACTTCTTTAGTATGAAGTTCACTTTTTCTGTTTTCTACATGGTAGGGCTCCAAGCCCGTCTGAATGGCGGACACCTGTCTTAAGTATGCCGCTATAATAACTTTGTGACGTGTTCCGTCATTAGTGATCCAAGTTCCTGTACCTTTAAGGGACAGCAGCGTGTTCGTGATGCCAATGGCATTGCAAACACCCACTGGCAACGTCAGCCTGTCTGCTGTCCTACAGCAATAAAAAAACGATGATTGAGAACGTTTATCTTACGTACTCTTTGGATTTGGAATGAATTTTCCGCTGAATTTTCCATGCCAATACGATATTAGGTTTTTAGAAAAGGCGTTATAAAATTTCTGCGAGAGTTGCAGCACGTTGGAAATATATCTAGTTTAGCAAACATCCATAGGCGATGGTAACCACCTGCGATTAAGTTGACCATTTGCTTAATAATAACTTAATTCTGTTTAATGTCTGCCTTTTTGTGAGTACTATTGGGAAACTGCCTGAACAGGCTTTCAGGGTCATAGAATACAGATCTCAGATTCCTCTTATACAGGTTCCATTGTACATTAATTTCACGACTCTGGACTCGTTAGCATAAAGGTGTCCGTACCACGTAGAAAAATATTTTCCCAACCCCAAACTATGTGACAATAACCTGGCGTTGCGGAAGAAATCCGAAGGTATTCAAAGACAAAGGGTTCATGCCTTACATAGCGATGCTGATATTGATTTAGGATAAAGAGGCGGGTACCCGAGGCCAATAAAGGTTCTTTTATGAAATCTACATGATATTTAAAATTATTTTTACGAAGCTTTTTGTTGTTTATTACTAATATTTAATTTTATATTTAATAATAGTTTTTTTGAGATGAACGCTTTCTAATTCGCAAGCTATATAATTATATAAATATCCGGATGACCGAGCTTTGCTCGGTATTTTTTTTTATAAATTGTGTTTTTTGGAAATTAACAATTGATTTTCTTAGTCTAACCTCAAAGCAAACACTCATTGACTTCTTGTTACTTAACAAGGCCATCTGCTGGAATAGCTTTAGTGTCGTGTCGTTAAAGCAATTTAAAAAAATAGTATTATTATTCGCCGATAGATGTCAGGAAGAGTCACATTATTGTTATTTTTCTTCCAATAAAAAAAAACGAATAAAATGACATTTTCTAGAAATGATTCTTAGCTAGATCGATTTACCGCCCCCGAAACCCCCCGTATACTGAATTTCATGAAAATTGTTGGAGCCGATTCCGAGATTCCAATTATATAAGTATATATATATATATATATATATATATATATATATATATATATATATATATATATATATATATATATATATATATATATATATATATACAAGAATTGCTCGTTTAAAGATATAGGATATAATTTAAACTTTTTTAAAACCAACGTGGTTCGAAACCCACGACGGCATGCATCGTTCGGAAAGATTTTCTCGTAAAATGTGGATATAGAAAAAGAGACGGAGTAGGAATACGGACCCCTGCGGTCAAGATCGGCCCCGGACTCGTCTTGATGCAAACCACCCTTGGTCTATAAGCATACCGCCATAATAAACTTGTATTGTGATCCGGAATTAACTCAGATTTCGAATCAGTGTTCGCAGTGCCCTAGCGTCGCAAACATCTAAAGGCGACGGAAACTGTTAAGGGGGCCGTCAACTTATCTGCTGTTCATCAGCAAAAAAAAATATATACAATGAACTCTTCTTTCTTTTATCTAACACTATGTTGGGTTGGCACAACATGTCATTTCTTACCAGTCTCCTGTGCTACATCATATCAACATTGACACCTTTTTATCGCACCATCTTTGGTATATCTCTTTCTGCTATCTACTTCTGTTCCTGCAATTTTCCTTATCGCATAGCATCCATCCCTTCTGTATCCATGCCAAACTAATATATTTCTTTTATTTTCTATGACTGATTCTATTTTCTTACGCCGCTTTATATATTTATTCAATATATGGATAAATTACTCCAGTAATAATTTGAAAATCTTATCTTGAAATAACTTCGTTATGTGATTCAATAAACTTTAAGTTGGTTCAAGTTAGATAAGTTCTAACATCAAGCTTTAACTACTTGGTACTGAGTATTAAGTTTTAATTAAGTATACGGTAATAGGTTATATCGGTGTAAAGCAAGGATGAGCAACACGCGGCCCGCAGGCCGCTTGTGGCCCGTTTAACATATTTATGCGGCCCGCCAAGCATTTCTAAAATTGAATTTATTCTATCGCCTTTCTTCCATCAATATATTGTTATAAAATTAATTATAATAAAATGGTAGTACATACAAAACCGAAATATTTTTTATGGCGAGTTACTTGTCGACGACGTTTTTAAACATGCAATACGAACGCGCCGCGTTAGCGCGATTTTTTTATGACGAAATACACACTTGTCGGTGACTTGTTCAAACATGCAATACGGACTGCATTACGATTCGAAATGTTCAAAGCTGAGAAGACAGCGGTTTCCATGAAAATGTTTTCCTCACCAATTATTATCGATGTGGATACAGTTCCCGAAGACTGTCTAATGGAAGTGATTGACATGCAGAATAATACCGATTTAAAAAATGTATTTTTCTCAGTAAAAATCCTAAATTTTTACAAATCTTATGTGAGCCCTGAAAATTTTCCGCTTTTAATGAAACATGCAAAGCAAATGATGTCTCTGTTCGAAAGTACGTATGTTTGCGAATAATTATTTTCAACCATGAAATTAATCAAAAATGACCACCGATCAAGACTGTGTGATGGATGATTAGTAAGCTGCGTACGTGTAGCTACCTCATCCATTCCGGTTGATATTGATCAGCTTGTATCGAAAAAACAATTCCAAATTTCTCATTAAAATTTTCAAGTAAATTCGTTTTTCTGTTCTTTTCTTGTTTGTTTTTATCCTGCATTAAAATTTGTATATGAAATCTTTACTTTTTTTAGTTTTATATTTTTTATTCTAATATTTATTATAAATAAAGTTTCGTAAATTATTAATAAGAGTAAATCAATGTGCGGCCCGCCAAATAAATTAAAATTTAAATTGGCCCATTGATTAAAAAGGTAGCTCACCCCTGGTGTAAAGGATTCGAATATATTTAGGTAGACAAAACTACTGTTAAATGGTGAAATATAGAAAACAATAAATGAGTTTCTGATGAGGCGGAAGAGATGCGTAGCCTCATAAAAGTATTAATGATGATGAATAGGAGAGAGTAACATTGGGAGAATCTCTTAGGGATAATATCAAAAATGAAAATATCTGTAAAATAATTAACGCAACCGTCACATTATAATATGCAAGTGACAACAGCCACGTTTGTTGTTGATCTAAATGTCAATAAAGTAAATAACCCTTTACCAACCAGTACTCTATCTTCGCGAACACGCGTAAAACTTTACCAACGCAATGGACCAAGGATCAATGGATAAGAAATTGCTGAAGACAACGAGGAAATTGTAAATAAGATAGGATTTTTGAAAATCGTGATAATTGTGATTAATTGTAGAAATGAATCACTACCCTCATTGAAATATGAATGCAGGAATATTCGATATAAAAATTCAAGCAGCAAAACACAAACAACAATGAGGGCTACAAAAATAAGTAAAAACTTATTACAAAAAACAATAAAATTAATATGAATCATAAAATTTATTTTCGACGGATGCGTCATGCTTTCTCGTGTAAGGATCATCGCTCTCACTCTCTTAGTCGCCGTGAAGCGACTTTACCCAAACAAGCGTGATGGCTCAGCAAAATAAAGTTCTCAGCGCGCCTAAAGAAGTTTTCACTTCAAAATTTTGACGTACAGAAGCGGTAACAACACCCAGACAACGCTCCCAAATATCATTAGATATATATACCTCGTCGCACAGATATACTGAAACGCCTACAGGTGTCTATGAATACAAAAGGATCTTTACAATGCTAGAGCACTTTGTCATGATTCAGCGAAATTAATGTCTTGTATTCCTAGTGATTTGTGTCACACGACATGTTTGTTTGCACAGCTTTTAAGAACACACTATCATTTTCTAGACTATCAAGAACTTCAGGACTCAAGTCAGTCCCAACAACAAGATAGAGCATTCCCAGAAGATGAGGTTAGACATTTGTCACTGTAAAAGTTCTTATAGTCACTTCTTTTTTTTTTCAAGCGTTTTTATAATGTTTTTGACAATATCGCTGTCAATAGCTACATAAGTGGCAATAAGAATCATTGCTGGCTAATGGAAGATTGAAGCACACCTAACACTAAGCGTTCAGCTTATTTAGAGTTAATCCTAAATATCATTAAGGAATTGGGTTACATTTGTGACTTAATGCAGATGATAAACCTGATGTTGAAACTACGTAGGTCCTATACAGTGGTTTGTGAATTCGATCACATAAAGAACATGATATTTGTACGAACTGCAAATAAGTTGAGGTCTGTGTATGTTTGTCGGTTTCATGTCTAAAGGAAGTGCACGTAACTGTCTTATTTATATAGTTACATAACTCAATTTATTTTTGATTGAACCATACACTATAACTTTAGTTCGCCATCCTACTAATTTGCGTGTGTGTTTAGTTTGAAATTAATTGACACAAGACCAACCCAATTACATTTCAAATAACTGGGTTAACATATTATATGTATACTATAATATATAATAATATAAATATAACATTCTGTTATTAATTTCATCGTAATTATTAGGCTATTTGTTGAATATTAAAATTGATAGAACACAAAAGACGAAGAGGCAGATGTTAAGTATCATATTATACGCTCATATAATGATTGAGAAGTTGAAAGGTAATAGGCTAGCCTGGTATGGACATGTAATGCGAAGAATGTCATGTAACAAAGAAATGATAAAGAATGGATACAAAAGGTACACCAAAAAATGGATGGATTGTATAAAAGATAATACGGCAGAAAAAGTGTGAATGTTCAGATGAAGAATAATAGAGGAGAGTGGAAAGAGAGAACATGTGCCGACCGCACGTAGTTGGGATAAGAGCAGGAAGAAGATAATTAAACTAGACAGGTACGTGATAGATGATGACAAGTTAGCAATAAATAAATATTCAGCTGTGGCTGTAGCTGTGGGTATATAGCATTATTCTCATAATACTGGAAAGGAAAACAGAACAATGACGTCTGAACGTCGCTTTATTGCCTCTCAACACTCCCGTAAGGACTGATGGGTAGCCTTTTTCTTATTTCTGGATCGCATGACAAAAATTATATCAAAGTAGATAAATTATTTCTTAGATAGCAACCTTTCAACGCTGGAAAGCTGACGAATAAAAATTGTTTGCAAACTTAGTAAGCTAATTAAAAGTTTTGTAGCGTGTAATAATAAAAGTTTCTGTACGATAATTTCTTTGAGTAGTTACCACCTGCTGCTTTTCTTGAGCAGAGAACGGATGTGATACACTTATCACGCCTTCTTCGTTACGACGAATTAATCATAGATTAATTGATTATTTTCTTCGAGGAAGTCTGCGAAGTTGACAACATTCAAAAGTAATTCCAGGTTTAATTATAAAATGTAACTATAATTGCAAACTCAAGTGAACTAGCGCATTTTAAATTCACTTTTTGAAGACTTTTCCTTGTTCAGGAGGTAGAAAGTTTTTCTTTATGCCACAAACCACGCGGAAACGTGACAAGTTTGAGTGGCTCTCATAGCAAACATTACACGATTTCGCGACAGAAAACCAAGCTCATCTCCTTGGAGAAGTGGTAAATGTTAAAACTACCGACATTTTTTAACAACACCTATTCTCTATAAGTGAAGAGGATCCAGGGTTCACTGTCATTATCCCTCTTACAGGTCAAAATACGTCAAATACTTCTATCAATCAAATATACCCATTAAAACCTCATAAACATCTGAAGTAAGAATATCATCACAACTTAGTAAAGTAAAATCTAAAATTTTCGAACAATAACCTCAAGAAATTCCTTTCCTACTTAAATTTAAAAAGCCACCCGTGTGAACTGGAGCTCAAAAGTTTTTACTATCTTTTATCCTTTTGAACACAACAATAATTTATTATTCCTTACTGACGTATAATAAAAAAAAAATGTTGATTTTCATAATTTTTCATTATGAAAGCTATCCTATTTTCTTATGGAGTCGCAATTTGGCTTTCATTGATTATTTTTGCTTACTTACATTTAGCCGTTTGAGCAACTTCAAAATATTTTGGTGGAATTTAATGATGAATTGCTGTCTGCAAAATTATTAGGCAAGTACTTTTAGTTGCTTTCTACCACTCACGTGGATAGTGGGCTCGCTTGGCGTTGCGTATTTTCCAAGAATATTTTATTTATTTATTTATTTTTATAGGTATACCAACAGCACATTACATATTAAATAAGACCATGATATAACAAATTTTCAATCATATGTTTACCCTTGCGATGCTTCTTTTAATATATGTAAATAAAGTAATCTATTCCTTTATTTAAAACTTCCCGCGCATCCTATAGACAATAGACTTTTGTTGTATACTTGACGTTTGACAGTTCGGCTATGCTGTATGGGTCAAACGTCATTGTTAAAGAGGTTATGTTCATTATTTTAAAAGCATGTAATTATTTTAATTAAACTAATTAAGATCATAGAATAGGAAATATCAGCATAAAATGTTGTTTCTCTTTACAGGTAAGTTCTATATTTCGTATTATTTATCTAGAATAACTTAAAGTGGTGTATAGTACTTGCCTAACAATAAATTCTCTTTACAGAGCAACGCATTATGAAGTTTTATTTCTAATAAAGAAGAACATTATATATATTTTTTTATTGTTGTAGAACAGGAGACAGGCTGACGGCCCGCTTAGAATTTAGCAGTTACCGTCGCCTATGGATGTTTACAACGCCAGTGGCATCGCTAATATGCTGCTGTCCCATAAGACTACAGGAAATTGGGTCACTAATGCCGGAACACAACACAAGGTTATTATGGCGGCATACTTAAGACCAAAGGTGGTCGCCATCCAGACGGCCTTGAGGCCCCACCACGTAGCTGGGATGGGTTGTTTTGTTGCCTTTTACGACAGGCCGATCCCGGCCGCAGAGTTTAGTATTCTTTCTCCGCCCCTGCACTGGTCAAGCGGTTGATATCCAGTTGGGTCTGTAGCCTTTACCGTCTATGTTTTTGTATGGCAACTGCTTAGTATTAAGTGGGCTGTTTTCCAAAGCGATAAAAGAAATTAAGCCTATTGAAAAAAATGGTAATCATTTTTCCATCTCAAAAATGATGGATGGAAATAATTCATAAACCGTTCGTATTGTTTCCCTACAGCGGGCCGTCACAGCAATCTGACGATATCCGTAACTTTGCCATTCCACAGATTAATTACACAGTTTCGCCTCTAGCTTTCTTAGTGTTGCCAGAAATTAAGTATTAAAGAATGTGTTAAAGAGAACTGAATTGACTTGAATCATATAAAATTCTATTGTCAAGCTATATATTATGTGGTTGATCTTTCATTCTAGTTTTGCACTTGGAGAATTTCTTCGGAGCCTAAGAAACACTGCTGATTGGTTTGCGAGTCATCTTTACGTGAATTAAAGACCATAAGGAAAATTTGATTGTTAACTAAAGGTATATTAGATAACTTTTTGCAAGCAGTTACCGAACGCTGCTGTCCCATAGGGGTACAGGAAACCGAGTTACTGATTTTTTTTTGTCTCGGGGAAAAACCTTTTTTGACGGGTTCCCCCGGCCTGTGGGGACTGAGGGATATTTGGGACTCCGGGAAAAATGTTCGACCATCCGACTACCCACTAAAAAACCCCGCTGTTCTCCTATCGTTTACGCCCGGGCCCATGGATATATGGCCTGCCAATCTCGTGGCCCGGGCCGGCGCCGGCCCGCCCTTTGTCTCAAGGCGGGCCTCTTCTAAAGTGTTGGCGTCAGGGGGTTAGGTTTTCGTCTCCCCGGCGCTCTCCTGTATTGTAGGAGTTGAGGGGCACCGCGGAACAGCACGTGGCCCTCTCCCTCGCGGCAATAGTGCTGGCGGCGGATCTTCCCCCGACGGCCGCCCGCGGCCGCTTTCTACGGCGGCCGGAGGTCATTTTTTGCCCTCCGGTGCCGACGACGTAGCCTGCGTTGGCGGGAGGCGAGTGTGGTGGTGGACTCCCGCTCCCGCTCCGCCGCCTCCTTTGCGGACCATGGACAGGACCAGGGCCGAAGTCATTGATGCCGGAACACAACACAAGATTATTACGGCGGCATAATTATAGACCAAGGGTGGTTTTGTTGATGAATGAAGGTGAAATGTTATTAATATTGTATACCAATAATAAATCCGGATTTTTCATATCATACTGACCTTCAGTGTTTAGAAAAGTACAAAAGCAGTTAATTTGTTGACTCTGACCTTAAGGCACGCATGGCTGCCGCATGAGCCAAATGGCGTGAGGTGACTGGTGTCATCTGTGACCCTAAAATACCGGTCAAATTGAAGGGACAGGTCTATAAGACCATCATTAGGCCTGTACTTTTATATGGATGTGAAGCGTGGCCGGCAAGCAGGCACTGCGAGTCACAAAGATGAATATGCTGCGGTGGATGTGTGGAGTAACGCGGAAGGACTGTGTTAGGAACTCTCGCATTCGCAGCAGCCTTCATGTCCGTGACATTGCGGATAAATTGCAGGAGTGTCGGCTTCGCTGGTATTGCCACGTTTTACGGCAACCGGCTACTTAAGCGGAGGGGTAGACCCAAAAAGTGCTGGCTTGACGTCGTAGGGGTTAATATGCGTGCCAATGGACTGACCACCAGAGAAGCCGAAGATCGTGCGAAGTGGAGAAGAAAAAGCCGGCAAGCGGGATTAACCCTAAGATGGTGATGAAAGAGAACAGTTAATTAGTTATCTAATATAACAGAGGCACTGTTACTTAGTCACAACTACGACATCTTTATTCTAATGTTACCCCGATACTAAAAAAGGAAGAACCACTGAAAGATGGAAGAAATGAATCATTTTCTCCTAGTATTAATTCTTAATTGTGAATTTCCAACTCCTGAGTAGAATGTATATAGTCGCAGAAGATGTTAATTTTTAGAAATCAAGTTACAATAGGATTCTTTAGAGTTTAAAATAACATGTTACGATATAATTTAAACTTAATATATGTATATATACTAAAATACGTGTACAAATATAAACATTAGTAGGTGTACAAACATTAGGTGTAGAAACAATAAATCCATAATGTTTCCAATAGATGGCTTTAGTAAACTGTATCTCCCTGTATAGAAGTACAATTGGGTCACGCTAGGTGGTGTTAGAAAAATTAAGTTTCGTACTAAAGAGGGGCAGAAAAGTCCTCGAATGACGACCGCGTACCGGAAGACGCAATGTTGGTAGGCCCCCCACAAGATGGACCGATGATCTGGTCAAGATCGCCGGAATAGGTTGGATTAGGGCAGCGCAAGACCAATCATCGTGGACATCTTTGGGGGAGGCCTTTGTCCAGCAGTGGGCGTCTTCAGGCTGAAATGATGATGATGATGAATGATGTACTAAAAAAGTTTCACTGGCAGTTTTGTGATTGATTCAGTTTTATTTGAGCGCGACAAAGATGGACAACTGTAAAAATAAAGTACGCTATATTTTACAGTTTGAACATGCTTTATAGTAACTTGACCTGTATATATATATATATATATATATATATATATATATATATATATATATATATATATATATATATATATATATATATATATATATATATATATATATATATATATATATATATATATACTTATATATATATATATATATATATATATATATATATATATATATATATATATATAACATACAGGTCTATATATACATACAGGTATATATATATCTATATATCCATATATTTACGAACGGAATTTTCGATCATTTCAGTCGGAAGACGTCCACCGCTGGACAAAGGCCTCCCCCAAAGATCTCCACGATGATCGGTCCTGCGCTGCCCTCATCCAACCTATTCCGGCGATCTTGACCAGATCATCGGTCCATCTTGTGGGGGGCCTACCAACATTGCGTCTTCCGGTACGCGGTCGCCATTCGAGGACTTTTCTGCCCCAACGGCCATCAGTCCTTCGAGCTATGTGCCCAGCCCACTGCCACTTCAGTTAGTGGTCAGGTCAACAAATAAATTTTCGTTTAATTTAAAAATTTTAACACGTCACTATTAATAAAGAATTATATATATATATATATATATATATATATATATATATATATATATATATATATATATATATATATAACTAATTTGTGGTGGTTAAGATTTGACAATTTCAAAGGGTAAATTCGATCTGGCAACCCCATGAGAGACAGATTATGAAACATCCGGCAGCTGTCTTCAAAACAACCTTTGATATTTCAAAAGTTACAGCATTAAAATTATTTCCATTTGAATCTGTTATAGATAAAATTATCATAAAATATAAAAAAGAACCTTCATAAAACTTATTTTCCTTTTGTCATACGTTTTTAGGAAATATTTATTGTTTAGTGCTATAAAAAAATAACACATTTTTAACACGCTGTAAGAGAATCTTGGAAGACGATTTTACCCAACCACTTGGAAGAAAGATTTAATTTGAAACTTTGTATACTTTTCGAGGACTAATGGTAATATAACAAGTTCATGAGTTGGTCCAAGTATACTGGCCGGGTTTGCCAGGATCACAAAAGCTAGCAGGAGATGCTCTATTTAAATTTATTACATTTAAATGTTTACGATAAAACCTTACCACCGATTGTTTTTTTTTTTGCGAATTTTAGACTTTAAGCAGTTTTTGTTATTTGGTGGATAATAAAGAGTTTTCTATCTTCTAATATATAAAATTCTCGTGTCACAGTTTTCGTTGCCATACTCCTCCGAAACGGCTTGACCGATTTTGATGAAATTTTTTGTGCTTATCCGGTATCTATGAGAATCGGCCAACATCTATTTTTCATCCCTCTAAATGTTAGGGGTGACCCACCCCCAAAATTTTTTTTTTAATTTTTTTACATTTTATTATTTATATGGCAGAACAACGTTTGCCGGGTCAGCTAGTCTATCTATAAAAATCTTGGTATAGCATATTGCCGGTTTATTTGAAGCCTGCCACCTTTCTTCCACTTAAAACCATCACGAAAGACACTACAGACAAATAAAAACAAAAAAAACATCACAAATAACTTTCATTGTGTTGAAGACCATCGTGGCGTAACGACTCACCCACAATCTGCCTTATCCTTCAGGACGATGCAGTGAAAATACTAACCCCTGCGGCCGGGGTGGTCTGTCGTAAAAAGCGAGAAAACAACCCCAAGCTAAGTGGTAACGCTCCAATCCTGTCTGAACAGCAATCACCTCTGGTCACTAGATATGCCGCCATAACATTCTGTTGTGTTCCAGCATCAGTGAACCAGGTTTCAGTTCTCCTTCACAGACGGCAGCGTGTTAGACGTGACCCTGGCATCGCAAATATCCATAGACGATAGTGACTAAGTAAGTGGACTTTCAGCTTATCTGCTGTCAGCTTATCAGCAATAAAGAAAACGTAAATGCCTAGTACCCATAAAACACCCCTACTAACTTTTGGACTAGATTTTTTATTGCTGTAGGATAGTAGATAGGTTGGGCCCACTTAGAATTTAGCAGTTACCGTCGCCTATAAGTGTTTGCACAAACAACAATGCCGGAATACAACTCAGTTATTATGGCGGCATACTTAAGGCCAAAGGCGGTCACCATCCAGACGGCTTGGGGCCCTACTATGTAGCTAGTGGTTTGATTTGTCACTTTTACGACAGGCCGACCCCGGTCGTAGAGGTCTTCTTTCTCCGCCCCTGCACGGATAGATGGCGTTGTATGAATAGTCCCTGTATATTTATTTATTTATTTATCTTCCAAGCAGTTAGAGAGTATTCTGACATCAGTAGAATATATACAAACTCAAGCGAGCACTAGAATAACCGCCGAAGCGTTATATATACATTTCAACACCATTTCCTACGTATATAATTTTTTTTTATAATATGTGTCCAGTAATGACATTTGATAGTAAATACGGGAGGGCTTTAGAACTGCTTTTAGGCAGTTCTATACCTAACCATCGATCAAAGCATTTAATCATTCATCTTTACAACACTAAATTATAATTTCAAATTTCTGTACGCACTTGAAAATCAAAGTGATGACTTTGTTAGCGAAAAGATGAAACCGAAACCTCTCAATTATAAATTCGGCATTAAATAACGAGCCCATGGTTCCGCTGAAATGGTAAATATCTTGTAATATCTTTATAAACCAGAATAACTTGATACCGTCTTTGATCAAGCATATTTGATCCCTAATTACTTTCCCTCCATAAATTTCACTCCATTTTGCCCATAAAGTTAATCATAAACATGTGGTGGCAATGTTGCCAGGTGCAGATTATTGTTAAGTTCCGTCTTGAGAAAATAATAGTGAGTTAATTTTAAATGTATATATGTGGTAGCCTAATTGTATGATGGCTTGTTATTGCTGAGGTACAACAGACAGGCTGATGGCACACTTAACAGTAAAGGTGGCGGTTCGCGCCGCGACAGAGACAAGCGACCGAGACAGGAGGCCATGACCGAAGACCGCGACAAGTGTCTCAGTCTTTTCGCGCCCGATACGTCAGTCAGTATCGGAGAGGCTGTCGATGTAGTCAGTTGATTTCAGCTATGCTCTTCCAAATATTATTTTTCAAATTTTCGTCTCTGTAGGAGTCTAGTCGTGCATCATATATCGGAGGGTGCTGTCTGATCAGTTCAATCAGTGTATCACAGTCTTCATCAGAAAAAGTATTCATTTTAATGACTAAACACATGTGCTTTTGAGCGCGACACGAGACACTACTGGTCCGGAGCGGCGACCGTCTCGCTGTCTCCTGTCTCGCGTCTCTGTCTCCTGTCTCTGTCTCGCTCGCGAACTGTCGCTTATACATTGCCTAACGTCAAGTGGCGGTCGCGGTCTTCGGTCACGGTCTCCTGTCTCGGTCGCTCGTCTCTGTCGCGGCGCGAACCGCCACCTTAAGCAGTTACCGTCGCCTATGGATGTTTGCGACGCGACATCGCGAGCACGCTGCTGTCCGTATGCAGGTACCTGAGTCACTAATGCCGGAACATAACACAAGGTTATTATCCAGCCGTGCTTGAATCCCCGCCTACATAGGGTTGTGTTGTCGTATTATATGATATAACAGTCGATCTTGGCAGTGGTCAGTTACTAGTCCTTAGTCCGCTCCCGCACGGATACAAGCATGTTTAGGCAGTTTCACGTGATATGTTCATGGCGATGGCAGTACAATAATTTTAACTCAACTAAGCCTTTCTATGATTTATTGTATATACTGTAAGTTGAAATGCAGTTGCAGATTGCCTACCTCGGACATGTGCTACGGCATGATCGGTATTCCCTTCTGCAGACCATCATGATGGGGAATGTGCCCGGGAAACGAAAACCAGGTAGACGTAAGATGTCTTGGCTCCGTAATATCAGGGAGTGGACAGGAATTAAAACCGTTGAGCTACTGTTCAGATTGGCGATGGACAAGAGGAGATTCAAGGAGCTGACTGCCGACCTTCAGTGATGGAGAGGCACTTGAAGAGAGAGAGAGAAATGCAGTGTGAAAATTATTTTTAATATAGGCTGTCAATGGGAAAAGAAGTTGAAGAGGGCCACCAATACCTTGAACACACATTATACAGGAGGCAACAAGGACGACTGTACAAAATAATCTAAGGCAGGTTCAGAATAGGAGATTGGAGAAAAATTTTGCAGTGGAAGAAAACTCCCTCCTTCAGTCATAAGGTTATGAGAAAAGAGAGATAGTTTCTGAATTTAATTGGATTTCGACCTAACCACGCAGTGGTAAATTATTCGATTATAATCCGAATTTTGTTTAAAAATAATTGACATGGCAACATTAATCTAGTTGTATTAATTCAAAATAAACTTTAATAACCTCTTCTATCTTCAAAAGGATTGGTCTAAAGGATAAATAACTTTTAACGACTCCCTAAAAGAGATCAGTTATGTTTATAACCGACCTTATTTGGTACCGTAATTACTGTGTAATCTTTATTTTAAGGATGTATCGTAAATTAATATCAGATGATTTATCGACTTTAAAATATAACTCGACCAGAGTATCGACGAAATATTGTCGATGATTTTTATGCATTTATATGATGAATGTTTGATTGATCTATCGTAATAGAATTGAAATATTTCAATCACATAATTAAAAGTTTATTATAAGTCAGACAAGACATGTTATGAAATTAATAGCGTGTAAAAATGAGTAATTTCTCAAACGTTTAGCGATCCCTCAGGTTGCATAACATATTTTTTAATTTTATTTACATTTTGATTATATATTATTGTTTACATTTTGACTTATACGTCAAAACATCAGCATTGTTTCTTCTAAATTTCACAATACACGTAATCACTTTTTAGCTTAGCTTAGTAAATAGTTTCTTGGTGACCACCAAAAATCCCAAAAATCCCAGGCGGGCCATAGACACGACATTAGCATAATATAATTCTAGTACATATCGTTTTAAGGCCTATTTTTATTATATTTTATTTTTTATCTTACATATTATAATCATACACATCCGTCATTATAATTATAAACTTTATTTTATAATAATTTGTAAATTATATATTATATATGTATTATATTTTAATAAATTGTTTAGTTTGCCGTGACTTCGCTCTAGGTTCAAGCGGAAGATCAGCGTTGGTCTAACAGATCGACATTTTGCTGAGCT
Organism: Malacosoma neustria; assembly: GCA_963693495.1. Lineage (NCBI taxonomy): Eukaryota > Metazoa > Arthropoda > Insecta > Lepidoptera > Lasiocampidae > Malacosoma > Malacosoma neustria. The sequence continues at coordinate 3,606,658 of OY856397.1, forward strand.
TGATCCAATTTTTAGGACTTTTAAGTATATCTTGTCTTATTACTTAGTGGTAGTTTTTATGTTTGTATGTGTTAACGTGTTTGTTTCACTTGTGTATGTTTGTCCTAAAAATAAACTTGTTTTCTTTCTTCTTTCTTTCTTTCTTGTTCTACTCGATATAGTCATGGCCGTATTCGACATTGTTATTCAATAGTCGAAAATTTAAAATAAAACTAAACACGACGCAATTCTCTCTTATGGCTAAAGAGTCCGCGTTGTAAACATCTGCTCAGTTGTGTAATTTTTTAACGTTTTAATATAAAACACAAGAAATATTATGCAACAATATACAAGTGAAGTATGCTTCATTGGACGTAATCCATATCGGCGGAGTCTACTGCCATTGACGTTGTCAGCAGCTCATAGAATCTCAACGTCCGATTATATCAACACAACGACTAATAATTAGAGGATTGACACTAACCAACCCTAAAATGCCTCAAAAGTAATTTAAAACAAAAATAATTGACAAATATGATAAAATATATATCATTGAATACTAAAAACATGCCATCTGTAATACGATTGAGATAACAAATAACATATATAGAACTATAGAACAATATTAATGAATTGAATGTTTTATTTTTTAAGCTAACATCAACAATCGCCTATATATAGGAATTATTATATTTGGTCTATAGTAAGTTAGACATCCAATTCTAATCTCATTAATTTGTTTGTCAGACTCAAACTGTATCTACAGTCTGAGTTATTTGAAGGTATATTCGTATTGTGTTTACATATAAAAATACAGAGCTAATGTTTTGTGTTTGTACTGTATTTTATTCTCTGTATTTTGTTTTGCAGACCTAATAAAGGGAAAAAACTACTTACATGATTCTTCAATGAGTATCTCCTGTTGACTTTCCACGCAGTACTGGAGCAGCAAGCTCACCAGTACACTGATCAGCGACCGCGACATTGTCAAAGAAAACACTACCGAAGAAAATATTTAAATTCGGCACCGATGAAACTTAACGAACTGACACAACACATCACTAACTTTTGTTCACAAATCACTTCGGGGCATCTGAAACAAAAAAAAAACATATTAAAGAATACATTTTTTTTTTTAAATTTATTTATCAAATTCACAGTTATTACATTGGCTTAATAAAATAATAGCACAAAAAACCACTAAGGTTTGTACAATGCCATCGAAACTTAAGTCTACGCACGTTCAAATGACTGAGTAAATTTAGATAACAATTTCTCTAAAAAGTATTTTTTAAGTGAGGCTTTAATATTTTTTTGGGTTATATTATCTCTTATATTTGTTGGTAAATCGTTTAATAATCTTGGAACTAAGTAGGTAGTTGTGCGCTTGCCGTACATATTCTTCGCGCCGCTGGTAGCAAACCGGTTTTGAGCAGCGACCCGAGTATATACAGCGTGCTTCATTTTAGTTTGTATGTTTTTATTAAAAAGTTTTCCTTCAGTATCATTTTTTTAAATTGAATTTCTACAGGTAAAATCTTGCAGTGTTTAAAAAGACTGCTTTCATCATCAGCAAATTTATGTTTGATATTTAGGGAAACAATATTTTTTGATATTTTATGTTGCAGTCTATGTATTTTATTCATATAAGACTTAAAGGTGCGACCATAACTCCTTAATCCATACTGGATATATGATTCACCTAATGCATTATAAAGCATTAATTTAGTTTGAAAGGGTAAACGTTTTTTTAATATTGTCATATTTGCTAAGAACTGTCTTAGTTTATTACATACATATTCTATATGACTTTCCCAGTTCAGTTTATTGTCGATAGTAAGGCCAAGATAAGTATGAGTATTGACTACTTCGATTTCTGGAAAATACACAGAAGTCATATTGTTGTTATTTCATAAAACTACCTTCATTAAGATGCCGCATCAGTTTTTCCGAATCTGAATTCGGTTCCATCTCAAGACAGCACTTCTGATCTAATGTGCATATTATTAGATTACCTATGAAATTGCCGTTTTGTATCAAAAAATTGAAACGAATTTTTTTCATGTATTTTTTATTTGTATTAATCGAAGTAATCACCCATGCAATCAATGCATCTTTGCCAACGCAGTGGCAGTTTATTGATGCCCTTCTTAAAGAAATCAGCTGGATGGGAGGCAACAAATTCTTCAAAGGCATTTTGTACTGCCTCTCGGGTATTGAATTTTTTTCCCGCCAAGAAGTTATCCAAATTATGGATAAAGTAGTAGTCTGTAGGAGCAAGGTCTGGTGAGTAGGGCGGATGACGGGGAACTTCCAACCCCAGTTCTTGCCACTTGGAGACAGTCTGTTGTGCTGTATGAGGTGAGTGTGGTATTGTGTATCATCAGCTTCCACAATCGCCTTTAATTCGTCATTGTCGACCAAAGTCTTCGGACGACCGCGAGGTTCATTTTTCAGGTCGAAATTCCCAGAACGGAAGCGAGCAAACCAATAACAGGTGGTGCGTTGGTTTGTAGTGTTAGCTCCGTAAACGTTGTTGATGTTGCGTGCCGCTTGTGCCGCGTTGCTGCCACGACTGTACTCATATTCCATAATTACTCGAATTTTTAACGTATCCATTATGACGAAAAAGATTGAAATGCGATGAAAATGGTTACATTTAGTGTTAACTAATCAATAAACAAATTACTACTTTTGGAAAAAGAATTCCGTGTTTTTAAAATAAAATTAATTTGAAATTATAATTCTTAGCCAAACATAAATTATTTTGATTTGAAATGGCCAGTACTGCAGAACGGCAATTTCATAGGTAAATACTTAGATGATGACCTCAGGGTTGGTTTCCACACCACATTTTCTTTCATCAGCGCATGGCAATTAATGCATATTATACGAGAAAAACTTAGAGCATGTTATTGTCGGCCCAAGTCCGTAATTTCTAGCTTGCAAACCATATTGTTTTGTCCTTCACGAGTTGAGTTTACTGGACATCATTTTTACATATCTCAGTATCAGTATTTGTTTTGGCTTTAAAGTTGTAGTTATATACCTTGTTTTCCAATTACAGCACTAGAGCGCATTATGCGACATAATGCTCAACGTTGAATGTTTCAACTACAGCAACGCTTCGCACAATTTAGCACTTTCAAAAGTGATGCGTGCAAATGAATACCAACTCAGTGACAGAAAATTAACAAGTGTTTTTTCTTTAAGTTGGCATTGATCGATATTTTATTTATATATTAACGTTAGTAATATTGTTTATTGTTGAAAAAATTTAAAGCTTTCATTTCGTTGTAGTTTTTTTGGAAATAATCATAGTTAATTCAAACTGTGTTAAAAAATAAATATAAGTAGGGATGAAGGTACAAACATTGACTTTTTTTTATATTCCACATTTTTTATCCGGGCAGGGGCGGAGAAAGAATACTAACCTCTGTGGCCGGGGTCGGCCTGTCGTAAAAGGCGACAAAACAACCCACCCTAGCTACGTGGTAGGGCCTCAAGCCCGTCTGGATGGCGACCACCTTTGGTCTTAAGTATGCCGCCATAATAACCTTGTGTTGTGTTCCGGCATTAGTGACCCAAGTTCCTGTACCCTTATGGGACAGCAGCGTGTTCGCGATGCCACTGGCGTTGCATACACCTATAGGCGACGGTAACTGCTAAATCCTAAGCGGGCCGTCAGCCTGTCTGCTGTTCTATAGCAATAAAAAAAAAAAAATGTGAATACAATTTCATTTTAGAATTCGAATCTATATTCTATCTATTTTTTTTACAACTCTGAATTTAGCGCACTCTGGTGGTGCATTTGAAAATTAATTCATGTTCCAATAACCATAAGCATAATTCAGCATTGTGCGCCACTGAGTCGCATTATGCTCTGTAATTGGAAAACTACCATAATATATTTGTTAACCCTTACATTAATTTGAAAAGTCAGCCATTTCGTTCAAAACTAAGCAGCAGAGCGTTCGTCTTATGAATACTTAATATCTGATATACTACTTATATACTTGCATAAATAAATTCATACCACAATACAAAAACACCCAGACTCAGGACAGGGATCCATGATCACTGCAAGCGTTCTGAAGTCCAAAAGCTATTACATAGTACATTAGTACATTATTTGATGTTTTATAAAAGAAAAAACTTGCGCGTCTCGGGACGCCCAATAGAAGTAATAACTTAAACTAATCTAAGTTGAACTATTTAATATTAAAATTGTTTAACTTCAGAAAAGCTTAGATTATTACTTAAATTTTATGTATATTAATATGATAATGTAAGGAAAGGTAATTTATTAATAAACCCAAAAATATTTCAAAATAATTAAAGTTTATGAATATTCAATTTTTCTAATAACTATTTCAAAATTATAATAAATTAAATTATTCCTTAATGTAGATTCTTTATTAAAAAAAACTCAACTATATTTCATTGTAATAAAGTCGCAATTCGAATAGATCTAGCCCTGTCGGTTAGAGTGAGAGAGGAGGAGCCTGCCTACCGCTGCCGGTTGCATGAGAGAAAGGGAAGCCAGATAGACTGGCGCGTTACGTAACGAAGCGTTTTATCCTCCCATAAGAAGTTATCACTTTAACAACTTACAATAGAGTATTCTATCAACATTTAATAGTGGACTGACAAAATACACAAATACCCCGCGTTACTTGTTTTTAATATTATTAAACAAACTTTACGTGAAAATGTTTGAAGTACCCCACCTCTTACCGCTTGGGGCTGGTGGTGGGGTAGTATGGGGCCCTCGTGCAATGGGTTCTCAATGTCATGCGTATACTCATCAAAACCATTCCAATATTTCTCTACTGCCAGATGCTCGGGTGGCTATAGGCTTTCGCGTCCGGCACGGATAGGCCGGGCCGGCCTCTCCTGAGGTCTTGAGAACCCAAGTCTACAGGCCACGTGGCAGGGAAAGATGAGGAGACCTACCAGCACTAAATCCACGAGTATATTATAGATCGAAGCATTTAATTCTGTCTGGAAACCGATTTGAACGTCTCCCTTACTTCTGTCGCCCCTCATACTTGATTGATGAATACCACTATTTGATTCCAATGATTGGTGTTTTTATACATTCGTTGGACATAGCAAATTAAGCTGTCAGTACAAACGACACATGCAATTGACGATGTCACAAAATACATGACAGGAAAGAAGTAGAGCATAAGTATGTACTTAATCTTTTATACTTACGCTTGTTATGTTTATGAAACTGGGCTATCAAAATAAGTTTGAAGCTTTTGGGGTATAATAAATAGCGAATAATTGATACATATAAGAGTAATACTAAATAGAGATTTAATTTTCACAACAGTGTTGATCTGGCCAAAAGCAAGATTATCGTATTCAAAAGAGTCGTAATTAGTCACTGATTTAATATTCCTTTTGCAAATTGCTATTGAGATGCCCCTTTAAGTCTGAAACCCAAATTTTGCTTTGTAAATAAAAAGAAGAGGCCTATAAGAACGTAGGAAAAAAAATAACGCTGAAGTTTTTCTCGGTAACTGTATTTTACAGGTTAACCGGTAATAAACATCAATGATGATGATATATCTGATGAAATAGATAAACAAAATGAGTTGTGTATACTTGAGCTATGTAGTCTAATAAATTCATATCATTTACCGTAGTAATATCGTTATTACGAGAGTTCACAGTTGTTAAGTTCTGTAAAGTATTTTGTGACGATTCGACACGTTCGATTGGCATAAGTGTGGGAATAACACCAATCGATAATGTCAGTGACATATGGTGACAATAATTGACAATTTACTCAGAAAAAGACGCAAGTGCTCCTTGTATATACATTATGTTAGTGTGTGTGTTATTTTATAAGCATAGCCTTGGAGGATCCGATTGCATTCTACATCTGAGCCAGGTATACCACGCTATAATCGCATCCCAGAGAAACCCTCCTGAGTATTTTCAATGTTGTCATCAACCATCTATTGATGGACGTAGTCAGTCAGTTTTATCCGTGCAGGGGCGGAGAAAGAATACTGACCTCTGTGGCCGGGGTTAGCCTGTCGTAAAAGGCGACAAAACAACCCACCCTAGCTACGTGGTAGAGCCCCAAGCCCGTCTGGATGGCGACCACCTTTGGTCTTAATTATGCCGCCGTAATAACTTTGTGTTGTTTTCCGGCATTAATAACTCCAGTTCCTGTTATGGGACAGCAGCGTGTTTGCTATACGGTAACTGCTAAATTCTAAGTGGGCCGTCAGCCTGTCTGCTGTCCTACAGCAATAACACAAACCTATGAATACATTAAATATTTCAAAACCGAAGAATGATGTCGCGAAGTTCTCAAAAGTTTGGTGTATTAATCTTTCGAATTCTTTAACAATAAAACATTTTTAAGTCACACATTTGGCCACAAAATATATAAGTCTGCAAAAGTAAACACTTATTTAAAATACTTTTATAGGTACCGTGAGCGGCATGCTGCCACCGTCGACTCCGATGGGTGATAAATCTATATTTTTGTATTTTTATTTATATTTTGATTTAGTTATTTATTAATACTAATACTTTTAAGTATTTCTATGTATACAGGGTGACTTTGACAAACCCGTCCATATTTTTTTTACGCACTAAACATCATTTAAGGAACCCATTTTTGCAAAAAAAAAATTGTATGTCAAATTTTCACCATAAAATATTTCATATAGGATAATTAATTCAATCGTACAGAATAAGCATATGGTGCAAACAGCGAACGTTAACCTGTTATTACCTATCTCTGTCACACCCGCGTAAATGAGTAGTGCGTATTCGCTCGCCCGGTTCAATGCCGCCGTCCTTGGCCTTTTACTAGGTCAGATGGAGAGGTGTCAATGCACTCTAGCGCCGTATTACATAAATTGCGAGTTCTTTGAATGACTTTGTGATGCTGATTACTCAACATTTTTGTACTATGTGATACAAAACTAAAATACATGTTTCTCATAACGTTTACTAAAGATTCTTGTGTGTGAATTTGGACGGGTTTGTCAGTCACCTTGTATATAGGATGTCTCAATAAGAGTACACTGTTTCGTTTAAAAATAAAATATAAACATTTTTTTAGTAAGATGTGATATATATATATATATATATATATATATATATATATATATATATATATATATATATATATATATATATATATATATATGTAAATAAAGTAATCTATTCCTTTATTTAAAACTCCCGCGCATCCTATAGACAATAGATTTTTGTTGTATACTTGACGTTTGACAGTTCGGCTATGCTGTATGGGTCAAACGTCATTGTTAAAAGAGGTTAAGGTCAATATTTTATAAGCATGTAATTATTTTCATTAAACTAATTAAGATCATAGAATAGGAAATATCAGCATAAAATGTTGTTTTATAATGTTCTTCTCTTTACAGAGCAACGCATTCTGAAGTTTTATTTCTAAAAAAGAAGAACATTATAAAACAACATTTTCTACAGCTGGCACCTAATAAATATCAACAATGGAGAAACTAAAATTTGAATTCCTGGTTAAAGCAAGTAGTGAAGATCCAAAGACGAATGTGATTTGCATAACATCGGTTACAAATGTCGCCGGCCATACATACATTTTTCCAGATAGACTACAACCTATAAAATTACACGATGCTATCACCAATACCCAAACATTTATAAAAGTTAAAAATACATTGCAAAGGAGACATGATAAAATCCAAATCTGGATAACGATAACACCAGATATGGAAAAAATATATACTGATGAAGATGGAAACATTCAATTTAAAGACAACTACTTACAAGAAGCAAAAAAATACGAGGAAGAAACAAAGAATCAGGGTATTACAGAAGAAACTTTAACCAAAATCATAGAAAAACTCAGTGAGATGAAAACCAAACCACAGAAACATGACAACATGAAAAAACTAACAGAAAAAATGGTGTTAGATAAATTTACTTCAAAAATGACAAATGCTGCCCAATGGATAGAAATTTTTGAAACAGAATGTCTGCGCCTTGAAATAGACGAAGATCGGAAGAAAATTGAAGCCTTAAGAATATTCTTGGATGACTCATGTAGAGACTGGTTTAGTTCCATGCTTATTAAAAACACCATTGACTCGCAATGGCCAGTTTGGAAGCAGAGTTTTTGCGACACCTATGCAAACAAAGGCTGGACACCGACCAGGTACGCATTCTCATATAAGTATAGACAAGGATCATTGCTTGAATATGCCCTAAAGAAAGAAAAGCTGTTACTAGAAATAAACAAATCCATGGATAAACCTACCTTGATTGACCTAATAGTTATCGGCTTACCAAACTATATAGCAGACAGAATTGACAGAGACGAACTCAAGGAGACTGAAGATGTATTTAAAAACATAAGAAGATTAGAACATTTAATAAACAAGAAATCATGGGAGAAGAAGACTACACCATTGGACCAAACAGTTAAAGAAAAAGGTGGAAAATTCCAGCCATGCAAGATATGTGAAAAAGAAAACCGAGGAAGTCGCTACCACCCAGAATCAATGTGTTGGTATAAACATAAGAATAATGATAAGCAAAAGAGATATCAGGTACGAACAATTAATAATTCAGAATTAGAAGTAGAATTGAACCAAATAAATCCAAAAAACTAGTTCTCCCGCCATTAATAAAACTAAACTTAACTTTGAATAACACTATTGATATTTTAGGAATATATGATTCAGGATCTAACGTATCATTAGTGAATTCACGATTACTATCTCTGTTCACGACGAACGTAAACAAACATAAAGGTATGTGCTAGACGACGGCAATACCGCATCGACGGCCGTATTAGCTATGCGGCGGCAATACCGAATCGACAACCAAACGTGTAAATATTTAGAATTAAGTAAATTATTGCTGTTTACATAATGTTGTAGAATAAACTATGTATTTTTTATGTGTTTTATTCGGGGACGTGTTAGACCTATGTACAATATTATGGGTGCGTAGGGGAATATTATGGCTGGCACGTCCCTTAGAAGATATAATGGATAGATTGTATTAGATTTAATTACTTTGTAATAGTTGTTCCCTCCCAGCAGTAAGTCCCGGACCGATCCCTGGCATTATTATGGGTCAGGTAAGGTCCGGGTAGTTCAACCGGGGCACACGCTCCCGCGAATATGCAAAATTGCAGGTAGGTGTGTGCTCCACGACAATGCGGGTGTAAATGAATAAGGCCCCCCTCGTCCGCGCGCCTTTTATATGACGGCGGTGCGGGGCGAGGTAGGGAGAGAATCACGCGCGGCGAAAAGCCATTAATATAGTTCGGTGTTTACAGATACTATTGAGAGGATAGGCTGCTGGAAGGGAGCAATATAATGAAATACGGATGAATAATGTAAATAGCGATAAGTATAGTATATAAGGAAAATAAAGTTAAGGGGGTGAGGTCGGTCAGGCGCGGTAACAGAGTGGGGATAATTAGGATAAAAAGCGGGTCGAAATGGGGAAAAAGGGCACTTGTGGAGATGACCAGAACTGAACAGGGCGTACTCGGGTATACAGGCTGAACAGGGCGTACGCGGTTATACAGTCAGGACAGGTCGGTCATACAGGTCGGTAGCACTCGTAGGCAAAACAGGTCGTACTCGCCACCAGGAAAAAACCCCCCTCTGGGACCGCCGCCGGCCCGCATCCGCCTGCTGATCATGAAACGTCGTTTTATTGGCACCCTTCCCGCCTAAATTCAACCATACAGTCCACTGCTCTCCCATCGGCAACATCATTTGGTATGCTTCGAGCCGGATCCAGCACCAACATCATTTGGTCTGCTTCGAGCCGGATCCAGCACCAACATCGTTTGGTCAGCTTCGAGCCGGATTCAAGAACTGGAAAATGCCGATTACTAGGAGCCGCAGCGGGAAGGAAAGCCATATCAGCAAAGCCATGGAGAGCGCCACGGAGGAGACCAGCGGGGGGGCGTCCGAGTCGGGTACGGAGACGGCAACCACAGCAACCGAAACCATAAAATGCATACCGCCCTCCGTGTCCCAGACTCGGACAAAGCCGCCGCCGGTCTTACGCGAGCTCTTCCGTCGGGAAGGCGTACAGGAACCGCCTACATCTGCGCCGGCAACTAGGGCACAGTCAAGAAAATCCTCGGCGTCCCGTAGACGTATCGCCGAGCTGGAGATTCGGGAAAAATTGGCTGCGCTAAAATTGAAGCAAATCGAGGCCGCGGTCGAGCTTGAACAAGCCCGGCTGGAAAGGATCCGAGTTGAATCCTTGGGTGACGAAGAAATGGAGGAGGATGTGGAAGCACCCAAAAAGAGGGTAGATATGTGGTTCGAGAGAATACCGAAATCTCAAGAACACCCACAACCTTCTGCCGCCGAAGTAACCGTCAAGAATGAAGAAATTATTATGGAAGGACGAGGACAGGCTGCCCGTGTCGACAATATGGCACACGGACAACGGACCCACATGGAGGGCCCACCTGCGCGTTCTAGCGGCATGGATGTCGCTGCGTTGGCGGAAGCAATAACGGAGGTGGCAAGAAATGGATCAAGGCATGCGCGCTTCGCAAACGAGCTACCATACTTCAACGGACAGAGCGGCGAATGGCTCACCTTCCGGGCAGCATTCCAGGAGTCCCGGGGGTGGTTTTCGCCAATGGAAAACACTGCACGCCTGCGTAGAAGCCTCAAAGGGACCGCCTTGGAGGCCGTAAATGCCCTGTTAATCGCACAAACAGGGCCCGACGAAATTATAAAAGCACTAGAAAGACGGTTCGGCAGACCGGACGCACTCGTGCTGGAAGAAATGGGAAAAATCAAGGCACTACCAAGGATCACCGACAGCCCGCGGGATCTTTGTGTTTTCGCCAACAAAATAGCAAACATAGTGGCCACAGTCGACGTGTTGAAAAAACCGCAGTATCTACACAGCCCGGAGATGTTGCGATCTGCAGTAGAAAAGTTAACGCCGCTTTTGAAAAATAAGTGGTACGATTATGCCACGCTACGTAAAGAAGATGTGCCAGAATTGAAAAAATTCGCCACATTCATTAATGAAGAAGCCGACAAGTGCATCGCCTACGCCCCAGTCGAAGAAAAAACAGAAAAATATCGCCCGAAGAAAAGGGCAGAATATATTAATGTACTCAATAAGAGTGAAAAGGACAGAAGATGCGAGAAGAAAAATGGGTGTGCTATATGCAAATTAGCACACGCCCTACCTGACTGCAAACAGTTTCACAACAGTGATGTGAATAAGCGTTGGGAAATTGTGAAGAAAAGTGGTCTGTGTTTTTTATGCCTGAAAAACAAACACCGACGCACAGATTGCCGCGCCGCCCCGTGTGGCAAAGGAAGGTGCTCGCTACGCCACCACCGGCTCCTGCACCACGAGAAAACATTCTTCAAGAAAGCATCAACTGTCGAAGAACCCGAGAGGACCCCGACACCCTCAGGGGAAGTATTGGCGTCCGCGATGGCTCGCAGCGAAAACAACGGGACCCGCCGCGCATATCTAAAGGTGGCACCAGTGTGTGTGTCCGGCCCAAAAGGGCGACGCCACACCTATGCATTGTTAGACGAAGGAAGCACAGTGACCATAATCGACGCCAAGTTAGCTGAGGAACTTGGACTCGAAGGTCGGCGGGACCCTATGAAGATGCAAGGGGTGCAAGGAAGTGAGTCGTCACACGACTACAGTCGACGAGTCACAGCGAAGATAAGGGGCTCTTACGAGAGGGAAGAACACACCTTAAGAGACGCCCGCACCGTGCAGAATATGAGCTTCTTCACGCAAACGATAACCCGGAGAGATGTGCAGGGCTGTGCATATCTCAAGGATATTGAGAATGAGTTGATTTACCAGGAAGCTACGCCGAAAATATTAATTGGTCAAGACAACTGGGAGTTGATAATCTCAAAGGAGGTACGAAGAGGACCCCGCGACAAGCCGGTCGCCTCCCGTACCGAGCTGGGCTGGGTGCTACACGGTTGCCGCACCTCGTCTACGAAGCCAGTCGCCTTTTGTTCCCACTTAAGCGCAGGAAGTGAGGAGGGCGATCCCCTGGAAAAGCTGATGAAAAAATATTTCGCCTTAGAGGCGCTGGGAATCGAACCCAGGACCCAGAAAAGCGACCCCGATCGTCGCGCATTACAAATATTGGATGAAACGTGCCGCCGCCAAGAAAACGGACACTATGAGACGGGGTTATTATGGAAGAATAAAAATGAACTATTCCAGAATAATTATGAAAATACATTAAAAAGGCTCCGAAACTTGGAAAGAAAATTGGACCGCGACGAAGATTTGAAGAAAAAGTACGAAGAAAGAATGGAAAATTTAACGAAGTCTGGGTACGCGGAGCTCGCACTGGAGCCCCCTACCGGCGGGAGAACATGGTACCTCCCCCACTTCGCCGTAGTAAATCCCGACAAGGAAAAGATACGGGTGGTACACGACGCCGCCGCCAAGTATCAGGGACGCAGTCTAAACGACATGCTGTTGTCGGGACCCGACCTTCTTCAGTCGCTGCCAGGAGTAATAATGAAGTACAGGCAATACCCAGTCGCCGTGTCTGCCGATATAAAGGAAATGTTCATGCAGGTGAAGATCAAAAAAGAAGACAGAGATGCACTGCGTTATCTCTGGCGGGGTGATCGCCGCGATAACGAACCCCCCGCGGAATACCGAATGACGTCACTGATTTTTGGGGCCACGTCTTCACCCTGTGTCGCCCTATATGTGAAGAATAAGAACGCTCAAGAATTCGCCACGGAAAACGCAGAAGCAGCGCGCGCCATTGAGGTCAACCACTATATGGACGATTATTTACATAGCCTTCCCTCGGTAAAGAAAGCGAAGCAGATAACAACGGCTGTCGACGCAATACAACGTCGAGCGGGCTTCGAGTTACGCGGTTGGACCTCAAATAAACCAGAGGCTGTCGAACAATTCGCCTCGCCGGCATCGAACACGGTGGTCATCGGCGGGAGCGATACGGAGAAAACCTTAGGCCTGTTATGGCACGTTAAGGAAGACACCATTGGTTTCCGGATGAACAACAAGAGGGTTCCAATAGAAGTGTTCGAAGGAAGACGCCCACCCACGAAGAGGGAAGCCTTGGGGTTCATAATGGGGATTTTTGACCCCCTGGGACTCATATCGCCGCTGATAACACCGGCTAAACGCATCATGCAAGATACATGGAAATATAAAACAGAATGGGATGACGTTATACCGGATGAATTACAAACAAGATGGGCGAATTGGTTGAGTGAAGTTAAATCACTGTCGCAACTCCGTGTCCCACGATGTTACGAGCACAGACCCGCGCTGCAGAGGGAGTTACACACCTTTGTGGACGCCAGCGAAGAAGCCTACGCAGCAGCAGTATACATACGCATCAAGACGACGTGTGGTGCCGTAAGTGTCGCGCTGGCGGCGGCGAAAAGCCGCGTGACACCGACGAAACCTGTATCCATCCCACGGCTGGAACTGCAGGCAGCTGTGTTGGGCGCGCGACTAGCCAAGTCGGTGCAAGAGGGACACGACTGGGAGCTAACGCGCCGATACTTTTGGAGTGATTCGCGCACCGCCTTAGCATGGATTCGGGCGGAGCCGCGCACTTTCAAGACGTTTGTGGCGCATCGTGTGGCGGAGATCGAAGATATAACGAAGAAGAATGAATGGCATTGGGTCCCCACTGCATCGAACACAGCGGATGATGCTACAAGGAAAACCCCCCGGGATTTCGGCCCTACGCACAGATGGTTCACCGGCCCGGCCTTTTTATACGAAGAGGAAGACAGGTGGCCGACAGAAGGGAGAACCGAGATCCTCAAGACAGGGGAGGAGAAAGAAATAGAAAATGTGTGTCAAATTGTGGGGATGCAACCGACATTAATCATCGACTTCACAAGATATTCTAAATTTGAAAAATTACTGCGAGTTATGGGCAGAGTGTTACAATTCATCGAAATATGTAAACAAAGAACACAAACAGTGGCGGCGGCGGCACGAAAAAGAAGTAAGAAAAACATTTTAAAAGATGAAGATTGGAAATTAACGCAGAAAAGATGGAAACAACGTAAAACAGTTGAAAAAACGGGCACGAATGAAGATAAGAAGTACAAGATAATGGACGGAAATTTACTTATGCGCGCAGAGCGCCTACTAATATTATTAGCGCAAAAAGACATGTTTACAAATGAAACTATGTCTAAGGACAGGAGCTTAAATAATTTAGCCCTGTTCAAAGATGAAAATGGAATCCTGCGATTGAAGAGCAGGATAAGTGAGGCCCAGGATATTAGTTTCGACATGGCGAACCCTATTATCCTACAGGGTAAGCACCCGTACACAACTTTGTACATACAACGTGTACATGAAAACCTTCACCACGGGGGAGTAGAAACGGTAGTCAACGAGCTTCGGCAGCGAATATGGATAACGAGGATACGACCCTCAGTCAAGGCAGTGTTGAAGAGGTGCCTTCGCTGCCGGCTTAGGAAGGCGAAGCCGGCCCAGCCATCCACTGGGAGCCTACCGCAGGCGCGCCTGGCTCACCATGCGCGCCCCTTCACCTTTACTGGGCTCGACTATTTCGGCCCGATGGAGGTAACCGTGGGAAGACATCGAGAGAAAAGGTATGTGGCGCTGTTTACGTGTATGACGTCACAGGCCATACACCTGGAGCTCGTGGCGTCCTTGAGCACGGACTCCGCTATAAACGCGCTTCGCAGATTTATTGCGAGGCGAGGCTGCCCCACAGAAATATGGAGTGACAACGCGACGTGTTTCCGTTCGGCCGACCGCGAGCTCGCGGAGGCCTGGCGGACCTTGGAGGAGGCGGCAACCAGCCGTCAGATCGCCTGGCGGTTCTTACCGCCGGCGGCCCCCTTCATGGCAGGCGCTTGGGAGCGCATGGTGCGCTCAGTGAAAGAAGCCCTGAGCGTGACACTCCACGAACAACACCCGAGTGACGAGACGCTCGTCACGCTACTCGCCGAAGTCGAAGCCACCGTCAACTCGCGGCCCCTAACCCATGTGGCCGTGGGTCCCGATGAGCCGCCCGCCATCACGCCGAACCTGGTGCTGCTGGGGCCAAATTGCTTCGTGCCAGCCCCCGGCAGCTTCGAAACAAGCGACGCGACGGCACGCGCGCAATGGAGGCGCGCACAGTACCTGGCAGACGTCTTCTGGCGACGCTGGGTGCGGGAGTACCTGCCGCTGCTGCAACACCGGCGGGAGCCCTACGCGAGCGGGGACAGCCCTGCGGTCAACGATCTGGTCGTAATCTGCGACCCGAACCTACCACGCAACACATGGCCCCGAGGACGAGTGACGGCGGTCTACCCCGGAAAGGACGGCGAAGTTCGTGTCGTGGACGTGGTGACCAGCAACGGAAGAGTCCTGAGGCGCCCTACGAAGAAAGTCGTCGTGATACCCGTGAAGGAATCGCAGTGCGACGGCGGGAGAAATGTTCACGACGAACGTAAACAAACATAAAGGTATGTGCTAGACGACGGCAATACCGCATCGACGGCCGTATTAGCTATGCGGCGGCAATACCGAATCGACAACCAAACGTGTAAATATTTAGAATTAAGTAAATTATTGCTGTTTACATAATGTTGTAGAATAAACTATGTATTTTTTATGTGTTTTATTCGGGGACGTGTTAGACCTATGTACAATATTATGGGTGCGTAGGGGAATATTATGGCTGGCACGTCCCTTAGAAGATATAATGGATAGATTGTATTAGATTTAATTACTTTGTAATAGTTGTTCCCTCCCAGCAGTAAGTCCCGGACCGATCCCTGGCATTATTATGGGTCAGGTAAGGTCCGGGTAGTTCAACCGGGGCACACGCTCCCGCGAATATGCAAAATTGCAGGTAGGTGTGTGCTCCACGACAATGCGGGTGTAAATGAATAAGGCCCCCCTCGTCCGCGCGCCTTTTATATGACGGCGGTGCGGGGCGAGGTAGGGAGAGAATCACGCGCGGCGAAAAGCCATTAATATAGTTCGGTGTTTACAGATACTATTGAGAGGATAGGCTGCTGGAAGGGAGCAATATAATGAAATACGGATGAATAATGTAAATAGCGATAAGTATAGTATATAAGGAAAATAAAGTTAAGGGGGTGAGGTCGGTCAGGCGCGGTAACAGAGTGGGGATAATTAGGATAAAAAGCGGGTCGAAATGGGGAAAAAGGGCACTTGTGGAGATGACCAGAACTGAACAGGGCGTACTCGGGTATACAGGCTGAACAGGGCGTACGCGGTTATACAGTCAGGACAGGTCGGTCATACAGGTCGGTAGCACTCGTAGGCAAAACAGGTCGTACTCGCCACCAGGAAAAAACCCCCCTCTGGGACCGCCGCCGGCCCGCATCCGCCTGCTGATCATGAAACGTCGTTTTATTGGCACCCTTCCCGCCTAAATTCAACCATACAGTCCACTGCTCTCCCATCGGCAACATCATTTGGTATGCTTCGAGCCGGATCCAGCACCAACATCATTTGGTCTGCTTCGAGCCGGATCCAGCACCAACAATCTCTAAACAGCGGCTTTGCTAATATATATCATAATAATGCAAAATTGAAAACAATTAATGGCGTGAAAACAGTTCTAGGGCTAGTAACACTCAAGGTTAAAATCTTTAATATTGAAAAGGATGTAAATGTATTTGTACTAGATGCAGAAAACTTTGGCTATGACTTTTTAATTGGGTTAGATTGCATTAAAAGTTTTTACCTTGTGCAAAATGAGAACTTAAAAATCTCCCAAAATATACCTGATAATTACTATAAAAATATAGGTTACTTAAGTGAAAACGAACACCCCGGCAAATTAATTCCTGGCTTTCAGGTACCGTGGGAACAGAAAATATAATAAGTGAAAAATATGAAAAAAAAAATTAACTTCAATGAACATATTAATAGCTTTGAATGTACGGTAAATCACCTAGACCTACAACAACAATCACAAATAGACAATTTAATAAGCAAATATAAATCTCTTTTTGCAAAAGACAAATACGATATAGGTACAGTTAAAGGCTATGAGGCCCATATTGATTTAATTATAGATAAATATTGCAGCAAAAGACCCTATAGATGCACTTTTGAAGATAAAATAGAAATTGAACAACAAATATCCAAATTATTACAACAAAATCTGATTGAAGAATCTTATAGTCCTTTTGCAGCCCCAGTAACATTGGCATATAAGAAAGAGGAGGGTAAAAAAACGAGGTTATGTATAGATTTTCGTGATTTGAATAAGATTGTTGTACCACAGTCACAACCATTCCCGTTAATTGAAGATTTAATGGTAAAAACAAGAAATTGTAAGTTCTTCACTACACTTGACATAAACTCAGCGTTTTGGTCAATCCCATTAAAAATCAACGACAGACAAAAAACAGCATTTGTTACACAAGAGGGACACTTTCAGTGGACCTGTTTACCATTTGGTCTAAAAACTTCTCCGGCCATTTTCCAAAGAATATTAAGTAACATCATAAGAAAACATAAACTAACAGATTTCTCAGTAAATTATATAGATGACATATTGATTTTTTCAAAAACATTTGACGAACACATATACCACCTTTCATTGTTATTGGAAGCCATTGAGCAAGAAGGGTTCAAATTGAAATTTACTAAATGTAACTTTGCTCAGGACTCAGTCAAATATTTAGGTCATATAATACAAAATGATACAGTCACTCCATTAAAAGACAATTTAATAGCTATAAAAGACTTCCCAGTCCCAAAAACACAAAAAAATGTACGCCAATTCTTAGGAAAGATAAACTTTTATGGAAAATATGTGCCAAACATATCAATAATATTAGACCCCTTACATAACTTGTTAAGAAAAGATCAAACATTTCACTGGTCAGAAAAATGCCAAACATCATTTGACACAATAAAAAACCTACTATGTTTAAAACCAATTTTAGCTATCTTTGATTCAAATTTACCTATAAATATCTATACAGATGCCAGTATACAAGGCATAGGGGCAGTATTAAAACAACCACAACAAAATGGTGAAGAAAAGCCATGTGCATATTTCTCACGAAAACTTAATGACACACAAAAAAAGAAAAAGGCTATATTCCTAGAGTGTTTAGCGATAAAAGAAGCCATAAAATATTGGCAATTCTGGCTTATAGGGAAACAATTTACTGTTTATACAGATCATAAACCTTTAGAGAAATTAAACATTAAAGCAAGGCCAGATGAAGAATTAGGAGAACTTACACACTATTTATCCCAATTTGACTTCAACATTATATACTCACCCGGAAAATACAATTTAGAAGCAGACAGTTTGAGTAGGAACCCAGTGTTAGAATCACATGAAAGTCAGGAACAAGAATTAAAAGTAGTAAACACCATTACATTGGCAGAAATAACTATTGACCAAGAACATAATGATGACATAAAGCAAAATGTAGATAAATACAAACTAAAAAATAAACTATACTATAAAAAAAATAGGAAAAAGAGAAAAGATTGTCTTAACAGAAGAATTTAGTAAAAAAATTATTAAAAATGTGCACTACCTATACTGTCACATAGGAGTACAACAAATTAAAAATAAAATACTACCACATTATACTGCCAAAAATTTGATAGAAAACATTAAAATAATATGTGAAACATGTGAAATATGCATTAAAAACAAGACTAGAGGAAAGTATAAATTTGGGCAAATGTCCCACTTAGATCCTGCAAGCAAACCTTTTGAAATTATGTCTATTGATACAATTGGTGGATTTGGAGGTTCGAGGTCAACAAAGACATACTTACATCTTCTAGTTGACCACTTCACTAGATTCGCCTATATTTTAACATCCAAGACACAAACTGCAGATGATTTCATAAAATTGCTAAAAATGGTAACACAAAACAACAAAATTGGTATGATATTATCAGATCAATATCCAGGAATTAACTCTAAAGATTTTAAAAAATTTCTAGATTCACAAGATATACCTTTGATATTTACTGCAGTAAATGCACCCTTTTCAAATGGATTAAATGAGAGATTAAACCAAACACTTATTAATAAAATTAGATGCAAAATAAACGAAAATAAAAAAAACTTAGCGTGGACTACTGTAGCTCATGAATGTACCCAGAAATATAATGAAACCGAGCACACGGTGACAGGGTTTTCCCCCAAATACTTAATGGAAGGCAAACAAATTCACATTATTCCAGAAGAATTAAAACTATATTATAATATCACATATGATAATTTATTACAAGATAGGAGAACTGCATTTAAAAATACTCTGAAATCACATGAATATAATAAAAAACGATTTGATAAAAGTAGAATAAAGCATGAACTAAAAGTAGGAGACTATGTTTATGTAGAAAACGGTAACAGGCTAAATAGAAGGAAACTAGATGAGTTAAGAATTGGACCATTTATAATAATAGAAAAGTTATCAAACACAATTTATAAGTTAAACACTGGTCATAAAAAATTAGAATCAAATCTCTTCCACATAACAAAGCTTGTCCCTAAGTTAAATTAATAACAAGTATACCAACTTATTTATGTTAGTAGTTAATATAGTATAATAAATTTGATATTTTACATTTTATAAATAACAAATATTAGTAACAGTTATATTATTATATGGATAGAATGAACCCACTCTTAACAGAAAACTTATAGTGTAATGGAGGAATTAAAATAATTCAAATGGTACTTATAGTCCGCGAGGCCTAAGCTGAGTTTTGCATTTGTGTGAGTGATCACCAAAAGTAGTCACACAAAAAACTTATAAAAATAAATTTTAATTAACAATTAATAAATTAAATGCGTTTGTAATAATTTCATACCATACTGTTATGGTAATTAACACTTTTTTTGCTTTGAACAATCAGCAGTGCATTTGGTATGAAACCGTTTTCTCCATCGGCATGAAAATGATTTCCTTTACAAATTGGTTTATTCAAACCAGAAGTGCTGCCATCTGAATAAGATTTCGAAGAAGTGTGAATGTTTCGTCGGGGTAAATTTTAATCAAAAAATTTATATGTAGATAACTTATCTCATTTTTTCTATTAACTTCTGTCCTTTTCCATTTAAATCTTAAAATAGACACTTCTTTATGCAATGACCAAATTGAACCTGGATAGTTTATTTCTATGATCAATTTTTCATGTATTCGCTACATAGTTTACATTGCTTTATTTATAATGTGAAAGTTGTGAATAGTTCTTCAGATTACTGCTTTATCAAAATCGTGAATAGCAATGATATTTTTCCTGTATCTGATCTTTTTCCGAGATTGAAATTTGCTTTCAGCTTCCAAAACGCGTTTATCTTCCAATAAAACTCTTTTAAGAATGGACAGCGGAATTTCCGTGTATGTCGCTACCAACTGGCTGAGGCTGACGTGACATATTTTTAAATAAATATTTAAATTACATAAAATTTCTTTTACTTGGCTATTTAAATGTATTCGTATTTTTCGTTTACTTTTGTTGGCAGCCATTTCACTAATAAATCGAACATAAAAACAAAATATTAAGAATAAAACACGCCACGCTACTACCGATACAAGAGGTGAAGTGACGTCGCGTGGGGGACGCGGTATAAACCGGTTTAAACCAAGTAAATAACGTGTTGCGCTCTAGGCCAATGTCACGCCTACACTATCTATTTAATATGTGCATTCATTCAATGCAAAACTCAGCTTAGGACTGGACTGTACGTTTGTGATCTAATGACGATGATCCTGCTGGTAAAATTATACGAAGTGAACATTTGCGGTCGTATCTGAGTTCGATGGAGGACAAATATTTAGATTAAATAATTTGTTCTAGTAAATGTGCATAAATAGTACGTTTTTAAAAGTCATGAGCCACGTTTTCATGACGGAAATTGCCTCAATAATAAATATTTCAAAAATAATATACGTGCGCAAAGTACAAAGCTTAATATTTGTAATTTCGGTAGTTTGTGGAAACAGCTTCACGCCTTTAAGGCTTATCCATCAAATGCTACAATGGTGAGCCATTTTGATATATTTGCCTTTAGAAAAATTCACAAAAGGTCCCGCCGGAGGTTTTGTTCGGATTTTTGAATTATCATCATGATTTTTGTTATTTGTATATTAGGATAATTTAAGATTTCTTTTAACATGTAATGATAAGTAAATTGAATAGAACTGATATTTTGTCTTCTTCTTCTTTCTTTTATTTTATTACTTTATAACCATACACAAAGTCTTGGAGGTGTCATTCTTATTCAAGTTTATCCGAAGAGAAACCTCTTTTTAAGCCAATTTGGCATCTGTGTAATAAATACAGCCATAAATATTAATTTTCTTATAACTTACTCGAGAAAAGTATGAGAAGTTACTATATGCTAATCTCAACAAGTCAAAAACATGACAACTCATAAAAGATGATAAAAGTTTGGCAATCTGTCAAAGATAAATAGAACGGAGCACGTTAGGGATTAAAATAAGAGAAAAACATAAAAAATATGAGAGAATAAACTAAATTAATTGATATATCAAGATAATTTAATTAAAATTAAGTTTGGTGGATAAGACATGGCAAATTAAAAATTAAGAGGCCAGGGTGGATGACTACTGATAGAGGCAGGGTTCCTTGTAAACTTTTAGGGGACACCTAGGTGTTGAAAAATTCTAAATATTACAATATCAGTACAAAAATACGATCATTAGTTTTTAGTAAAAATAAATATTTGTCATTATAATCTCAATGAGAATATTGCGTTCCTGAAAAATAAGAATTAACCGCAATGAAACGAGAAGAAAACACGACTAGAGATCGTTAAATGAGTCATCAGAGTCAGTTCAATAATAACCGTCCTATAAATTTGCTAATAAGAGTCTGTCTGGTTGATAACATTCGGTTATAAACTCGACGGAAGATATTGATATTATTACTCGATAAATTTTTGTTTTACACGGTAACTTAAAAGTGCCTGTAACGGTTGGTGCAAGTTAAAAGAGTTCTTGAGGTCACCGCACAAACGTCGGTTGACCTCCAAAACGCTCTGGATGGGGCCCTGGCAGCAATCACAGAGGTGGCCGGGGTCTCCAAGGGCCTTAAAGGGACCTGTCAAAAGGCCCTTAAACAGTCTGTGAAGACGGTGCGGGAGGTAATTTCAGAACTCAGCTCCCGCACAGAATCGGAAGAGGTGGGACGGCTGGCAGCCGCCAATCGCCGGATGCAGGGCGAATTGGCCGATCTCCGGCAGGAGGTGGCTCGCCTCACGGCACAGGTTAGTACGCCCAGCCGCCCCGCCCCGACCTCAACAAGGACGGAGACCAGCCAGCCCCCCCCAGCAGCGCATGTTGAGCCGGAAGAGTACCAGCTCTTCATGCGCGGCGTCATGGTTCAGGTAGGGACCATGATCGACGCCAAGCTGGAGGGGCTGAAGGACCGCCTGCTGCCCGCCCCTCGCTACCGGCCACCACTGGCCCACGAGGTGCGGCGGGCAGCGGCGGTCACCCGGACTGAAATATCGGTGGCAGATTACCCGCCGCTTCCCGCCTCGAAAAAAGGGGGCAGAGCACAGGGCCGAGGAGCGACAGTGGCTGCGCCCACGAAAAATGCGCAACCAACAGCCAACACACGAGGGGTAGTGCTTCCGCCACCTCCTCTGGAGGAAGGATGGACGGTTGTGGCCAAAAAGAATACGAAGAAGAAGGCGACGACCGTTCCTCAACCACCCGCAGCCAGGCAGGCGGCAGCATCGGCCATACCACCTAGGCCCAAGCAGCCGCCGCCGGCTACTAAGAAGAGGAGGAAGAGGGGTCCCCGCAAACTCAGGGCCCCGAAATCCGCCGCTATCACCCTAACCATCCGCCCTGAAGCGGCGGAGAGGGGGGTCACCTACGGGGGTCTCTTGGCGGAGGCCAAGACCAAGGTGGACATCGCCGCCCTTGATATCCAGGGCGGCATCAAGATGAAAACTGCGCGGACGGGGGCACGCATGATGCTGCTCTCTGGCGCTGACCAGGGGGCGAAAGCCGATGCCCTCGCCGCGCGGCTGAAAGACGTCTTCAAGGAGGAGGACGTCAAAATAGCGAGGCCCGAGAAGTGCGTCAAGGTGCGCATCTCGGGCCTCGACGATTGCACAACGGCGAACGATGTGGCGGCTGCCATCGCTCGCGCCATCGGCTGCCCCGCGGAGAAAGTGACGTCCGGGGGTATCCGCATGGGGCGCGACGGGACGGGCACGACGAACGTGCTTGTGCCGGTGGTGGCCGCCAACGATCTGAAGAGGTTGGGCCACATTCTGGTCGGCTGGGCCTCGGCACTCGTCGAGGTGCTGGATAAGAGGGAGCCGAGGTGCTTCAGGTGTTTGGCGCCGGGTCACCTTGCGGTGAATTGCAAGTGCCCAACGAGCCGCAGCGACGCCTGCTACCGCTGCGGTCAGCCAGGGCACTCGGCCGCCACCTGCAAAGCCACGCCCCATTGCGTGGTCTGCGCGGCGGCCAGCAGACCGGCCAACCATAGGGTTGGGGGAGGCCCGCCGCTATGCACCTGCCGCCGCACCGGCCGACCGGCAAATCCGGCGACAGAGGAAAAAGAAGTAAAGAAGACCAGCCGCTTCGTAGCGAAACGCCAGGCGAAAAAGCGCAGGGAGAAGGCTAGAAGAGCAAGACGCAGGGCCGAAGCTGCCACGGGGGAGATCGCCCCCCCGCAGGCGCAGGCCCCAGCGGCTGAGGAGATGGATATCTCAACCAAATAATGGATATCCATCTCCTCCAAGCGAATCTGAACCACTGCGCCAACGCTCAAAATCTAATGATTCAGAGCTTGGCGCAGTGGAACATCGGTATCGCCGTTGCCGCCGAGCCATACTACGTCCCCACCCGAGGCGATTGGGTTGGGGATCTGGATGGCATGGTGGCTATACACGCCAGGACCGCCGCGGGTACCCCGCTCCCCACGGAAGTGGTGAGGGGCAGGGGCTACGTCGCGGCCAGATTCGGGGAGATAGTGGTCGTGGGCGGCTACTTCTCCCCGAACAGGAGTCTCGCCGACTTTGAAGGGTACATGGAAGAGTTGGGCAACGCGGTCCAGCGGTTCCTCCCGCGCCCCGTGCTCGTCCTCGGGGACCTCAACGCCAAATCTCAGGCCTGGGGTTCCCCGCGAACCGACGCGCGGGGTGAGCTGGTAGAGGACTGGGCCGTGGAGAGGGGTCTGGAAATCCTCAACCAGGGTCGCGAGCACACGTGCGTGAGGCAGTTGGGGGGGTCGATCGTCGACGTGTCGTTCGCGTCGGCCCTCCTGGCCCGCCGTGTGCGAGGCTGGAGGGTGCTCACGGGCGTTGAGACGCTGTCGGATCATCGCTACATCCGGTTCAGCGTCTCCGCCCGTCAGCGAGAGCCTCCAACCCAGGTGACCCTGTTGGGTGACTGTCCGCGCTGGACACTTGGAAAGATGAATCGGGAGGTTTTCCGCGAGGCCTTGACCGTCGCTACGTGGTCGAGGCCGGGCGACGTACCTCCCGATGACGTCGACGAGGAGGCGGAGAACCTGCGGTCGCTTATGACCGACGTCTGCGACGCGGCGATGCCGAGGCGGGGGCCACACCGACCCCCGCGCCAGGTGTACTGGTGGAATGCGGAGCTCGAGCGGCTCCGCAGGGCGTGCAACTACGCCCACCGCCGGTACACCAGGCTCCGAAGACGGAGTCGCCGCGATGCGGACAGAGCGGCCGCGGAGGCTCAGCTCTACGGGGAGTACCGGAGCGCCAGAAACGACCTCCATCTCGCTATACGCGAGGCAAAGGCGGCGGCGTGGGAGGAGCTCTTGGCCAGCTTAGATCAAGATCCTTGGGGGCGACCCTACAAAACGGTGCGGGGCAAGCTCCGCCCGTGGGCGCCCCCGCTGACCGAGAGTCTCCCCCCGCGCCAGGTGGATGGTTTTGTCGGCGCTCTGTTCCCCACGAGGGCTGAGCACTCGCCTCCTGCCATGGTCCCGCCTCATTGGGATGAGAGGGACCCTAGCGCGGACGACGACCCCGTACCCGACGTGGACCGGGCAGAGCTGGGGGCAGCGATGTTGCGGCTGAAGGCCAAGAACACGGCCCCCGGCCTCGACGGCATACCGGGGCGTGCGTGGGTTCTGTCCCACGACGTCCTGGAGCCCCGACTATTGAGGCTCTTCGACGCGTGTCTGCGATCGGGCCGGTTTCCCAGCAGATGGAAGACGGGGAGGCTGGTCCTTATCGCGAAGGAGGGGCGCCCGGCGGACTCACCGTCTGCCTATCGGCCCATCGTGCTGCTGGACGAGGTGGGGAAGATCTTCGAAAGGATCCTCGCAGACCGCCTCGTCCGGCACCTAGAGACAGAGGGGCCGAACCTGGCAGACGAACAGTTTGGATTCCGCCAGGGGCGCTCCACTATTGACGCAATCACGCGTCTGAGGAGCCAGGCGGGGGACGCAGTTGCTCGAGGTAGGGTGCTATTGGCGGTGTCACTCGACATCGCCAATGCCTTCAACACCCTGCCGTGGAGCTGCGTGCGGGAGGCGCTCAAGTACCATCGGGTGCCTCCCTACCTCCGTCGCATAGTTGGGGCATATTTGAGTGATCGTGCCGTCGTCTATCCGGTCCAGGGTGGGCAAAGTCGGCGAGACGTCGTGTGCGGTGTTCCACAGGGGTCGGTCCTGGGCCCCCTGCTGTGGAACATCGCATACGACTGGGTCCTGAGGGGGGCACTCCTCCCCGGCGTCGGCGTCATCTGTTACGCCGACGACACGCTCGTCACAGCGCGCGGGAGGAACCCCCGCCAGGCGTGCCTTCTGGGCACGGCTGGGGTGGCGCACACAGTGGCAAGAATCCGGCGACTAGGCCTGGAGGTGGCCTTGAACAAGACGGAGGCCGTAATATTTTACGGGCCCCGTCAGAGGCCGCCACCGGGCCTGAGCATAACGGTAGGAGGCGTCCACATCGCCGTCGGGCCGTCCATGAATTATCTTGGACTGGTGCTCGACGGGCGATGGGACTTCGCGGCACACTTCGAGCGCCTGGCGCCGAGGCTAGTTCGGGCGGCGGCGGGACTCTCCCGTCTGCTGCCGAATATCGGCGGGCCGGGCGCAGTGTGCCGCAGGCTCTTTGAGGGAACCGTGCGGTCGATGGCCCTTTACGGGGCCCCGATCTGGGCGGATCGCCTGACGGCCAAAACGACGGCGCTGCTTCGCAGGCCGCAGCGCGTCCTGGCCGTCAGGGCGATAAGGGGATACCGCACGGTGTCCTTCGAAGCGGCCTCCCTGCTGGCCGGATCCCCACCATGGGACCTCGAGGCCCGGGTCCTGGCGCTGTTGTACCAGTGGCGCCGGGACGCGGCCGAGCGTGGCTCTCGCCCCGCGCCTCGCGAAGTTGAGGCAAAGCGGGCGGAGCTGCGCGACATGGTGCTCATGGTGGAGTGGAAGGAGCGCCTCGCGCACCCCAGCGCGGGCCTCGCCACCATCGAAGCGGTGAGGCCCGTCCTGGCTGAATGGTTGGAAAGGCGCCACGGCGCCCTGACCTTCCGCCTGACGCAGGTCCTCTCGGGGCATGGTTGCTTCGGGAGGTACCTGTGTCGCATAGGGCGGGAGATGACGTCAGGGTGCCACCACTGTGGCGCGGGCGACGAGGAGGACACGGTGAACCACACTGTCGCCGTGTGCCCTGCGTGGCGCGAGGAGCGCCGCGCCCTCGTCGCCCAAATCGGCGTGGACCTGTCGCTCCCGGCCCTGGTTCTGTCCATGGTCGGGGGCGATCCTGGATGGACGGCCGTCGCCTCCTTCTGCGAGGCAGTCATGTCCGCAAAGGAGGCGGCGGAGCGGGAGCGGGAGTCAACCACCACACTCCCCTCCCGCCAACGCAGGCCACGCCGGCGGCGCCGGAGGGCCAGTAACGACCTCCGGCCGCCGTAAAAAGCGGCCGCGGGCGGCCCCTCGGGGGAGGACACGCCGCCCGCACTATTACCGCGAGGGTGAGGGCTGCGTGCTGTTCCGCGGCCCCCCTCAACTCCTAGAGTTGTTAGGAGAGCGCCGGGGGGACGAAACCCTGACCCCCTGGCGCCAACACTTTAGAAGGGGCCCGCCTCAAGACAAAGGGCGGGCCGGCGCCGGCCCGGGCCACGAGATCGGCAGGCCATATATCCGTGGGCCCGGGCGTAGGCGATAGGAGAACAGCGGGGTTTTTTAGTGGGTAGTCGGAAAAATCCCGGAGTCCCACATATCCCTCGGTCCCCCCGGGCCGGGGGAACCCGTCAAGAGAGGTTTTTCCCCGAGACCAAAAAAAAAAAAAAAAAAAAAAGTTAAAAGAGTTCTATCTTTAAAGAAACATCGGGGTTGTTTAGTGTGTATACCAGCGACGTTTATTTCTTTGTTATGGTTAGAATACAAGAGTGGGAATCACACGATAACTCACTTGAAATGAAATGAAATTATTTTTATTTGCCAAAAAACAACATTAATTACAAAAGTAAACAATAAAAAGACACTCAAAAACACAAAATAAATAAATGTTGCTTAAGACAAATAAGGTTGGCAACTCAGCATTATGCTGTGCCAGAATTAACCGACCCAGCGCTGGTTTTCAGTGCCAACCTCACAATTTCTCATGAACAGGTTGACCCAACACGTTAATATGCTTTAAATGTAAAATTATTATAGTCAAATTCTTCACTTCACTTCACGTTGCCCAGCCGGTGGAGTGTGTGAAAAGCCTTTCTCGGTGCAGGGTCGGAGTAAGAATACTAACCCCTACGGCCGGGGTCAGCCTCTCGTAAAAGGCGTCAAAATAATCCTAGCTACGTGGTAGAGCCCCAAGCTCGTCTGGATGGCGGCCACCCTTGGTCTAAAGTATGCCGTCATAATAATCTTGTGCTGTTCCGGCATTAGTAGTAACCCCGTCAGGTGTTCCTCGGCAATAAAAAAAAAGTATTTTCACCGAGTCTCGTGTTTATGCATAATATGTATTTATTTGTATTAATTTAATAATAAAATGAAGTATATTAGTAGTATACTAATTGCCCAATACTTATAGCTCAAGCTTCTTTGCTGCTAGCTTTGTGTGCTGTGTAAATTTTTTCAGTATATTTATTTTCACTAAACATTACATGAAATTTGCAAAGACTTGCTGAAAAATGCGGAATCCTTCATATCATCACTTGTAGATTGTCAAAGGGTTAATTATCTACGCTTGTATTTCCTTCCGTGACTTTTCATTTTCCTATGCAAAGAGTTACAGAGAACAGAAGAACTTCCATTCAAATTTTATTTGCCCTCTATAATACTCATTACATGGCTTGTAACTCTACAGATTCTACACCCGTACGCATAGGCGGCGGTCAAGCGCACGGACCAAGTGAAATACCTGGGATCTGTGTTTCATGCGTCTGGTGACATCGATTGCGACGTCAAGGCACGCATTGCTGCCGCGTAGGCCAAATGGCGTGAGGTAACTGGTGTCATTTGTGACCCCAATATGCAGGTGGCCAGTGTTAGAGCAACACAAGCAAGAACTGTGTGTCACGGAGATGTATATGCTGCAGTGGGTGGAGTGACGCGGAAGGGCCGTGTTAGGAACTTCATGTCCGTGACATTGCGGATAAATTGCAGGAGTGTCGGCTCCATTGATACGGCCACGTTTTACGGCAACCGGATGCTTACGTGGGAAGGAAATGTCTGGCCATGCCGCCTCCGCCGGGTCCCGGCAGAACGGGTAGACCCAAAGTGTTGGCTTGACGTCGTAAATGGTGATATGCGTGCCAATAGGCTCACTACCAGGGATGCTCAAGACCGTGCGAAGTGGAGTAGAAAAAGTCGGAAAGCGGACCCCGGGCACCGAAGCGGAAGTTTGGGTTGTAAGCGAGATGAATGCTTAGATGATGATGATGAATGCCCATTATTTGTTACTTTTACACTAAATATTTCCAGGGCGTAAATATTTTCGATCTAAAATTCGCTTTTTTCTTCAACTTGGGCGATAAAATGAGGTTGATTTGTTAGAAGCACGTTATATTTGTTTTTCCTAATCACTGAACACTATGAATTAATTAAAAGCCCACGCATTTCGAGTTTTAAGTGTTTTCAACATTATAAACACTTTTCCGGCGCCATTACTTGTTTTAACGCCTCGAGGTATTCTATGTTGGTTAATTTTAATGAGGTTCTATAGATTTATATCTTGAAATATTAGGCATTTTTACTGGAGGTGGAAAAATTTTGATTTCAAATTACGATAATGCTTTTCCGTTTTCAAAGACCTTGTTCGCGGATGTCCGGACTGTCGGATTAACACAATCTAAAACTAGCATCATAGCGAATAGTTTTAAGTTTTCGTCACGTAGTCGTATCGAGTAAACTGTACGATTGCAAACGTCAAAAAATGTTCGTGCTGCTGATTTCAATACAACATTCGTGTAGCTAAATTATTCGATAACTATACGATAATCGCGCATCGAGGGTTTGTGCTCTCGATTTTAAGTTTTGAAAACGCCCACCGAGCGCTGTTTAAGTTTTGATACAAAATGAGCGTAAGTACCATTTGCCGTAGGAGTTTTTTTCCCAGAGTGACATGTATTTTCATCTATTTATACTATTATTACTTTTCTGCGTGCAGGGGCGGAGTTGGAATAATAACCCCGTGCGGCCCGGGGCGGCCTGTAGTAAAAGGCGACAAACCAACTCTAGCTATGTAGGGCCTCGAGCCCGTCTGTATGGCAACCACCCTTAGTACATTAATATGCTGCCATAATAACCTTGTGTTTCGTTCCAGATTTACTGACCCAGGTTCTTGTACCCCTAAGGGACAGTAGCGTGTGTGAGACACTAGCATGGCAGACATCAATAAGCGACGGTAACGGCCTACTATTAAATTGGCCGTCAGCTTGTTTGCTGTTCGTTACCACAAATCCAACTCGGACGGTTTACCATAAACACAATAGTAAATATCGTACGTGTACAATAAAAAGGATAAAAAAAGAAGATCTTTCTCCGACAAATCCTCTGTAAACATATTTTGCTGAAATATAGTATTCATAATCTGCTTGTTCGGGTTTTTCGTGGTTATCCCTTGTGTTTCGGGAGCAAATATTTATTTCCATTTTCCAACAGTCTAAGAATATAAACTTTTTTTATAAAGCCCGTGGAAAATTATTATCGAAATATATAACGTTGATTATTAACTTGGTGAGGGAGACAAAGATAGCGTGGGTTTGGTAAATGTCATGGAATACTGTCTTTGAGAAAATACTCAGCAAGTCAGAAAGAGCGGTGACTAACTTGAGGATCTGCTATCTACCAAGGTTGGTATTACGAATTTGAGTTTGACGTTTTATAACTATTTATTTACTCTACGGATATGTGGCCTGCCGATCTCGTGGCCCGGGCTGGCGCCGGCCCGCCCTTTGTCTCAGGCGGGCCTCTTCTAAAGTGTTGGCGCCAGGGGGTCAGGGTTTCGTCCCCCCGGCGCTCTCCTGTATTGTAGGAGTTGAGGGGGGCCGCGGAACAGCACGCGGCCCTCTCCCTCGCGGCAATAGTGCGGGTGGCGGATTCTCCCCCGAGGGTCCGCCCGCAGCCGCTTTATACGGCGGCCGGAGGTCATTGCTTGCCCTCCGGCGCCGACGACGTGGCCTGCGTTGTGGAGGGGAGTGTGGTGGTGGACTCCCACTTCCGCTCCGCCGCCTCCTTTGCGGACATGACTGCCTCGCAAAAGGAGGAGACGGCCGTCCATCCAGGATCGCCCCCGACCATGGACAGAACCAGGGCCAGGAGCGACAGGCGAAACGTTCGCCTAGGTCTAACCCTTCCAACACTTCCATTCACACTCACCTTATACACTTTTTTAGTCAATCGTTCTTCATTCATTCTCTCGACATGGCCAAACCATCTCAGCATACCTTTCTCAATTTTGTCACTACATCTTCTTTCAGACCACAACGTTTCCTTATCTCACTATTTCTTATCCTGTCACTCAGTTTAACTCCTATCATACTTCTTAACGCTCTCAACTCAACTGCATTTATTCTGCTTTCATGTTTTTTCTGCCATACCCAACTTTTACTTCCGTACATGAGTGTCGGTACCAACACCCCCTCATGCACAGCCAGATGAGCCTTGTTAGACACCTTCCGACTATTTATAAAGGAGTGCAAAGCTCCATTCACCATGTTTCTTGCATTCACTCTTCTTTCAATATCACTCTCACACTTTCCATCTCTTCTAAACTTTGAACCCAGATACACAAACTCATTCACCTGGGCAATTTGTTCATTTTCAATCACGATATTGCAGTCTATCACTGCTTCATCTCTTTCAAACATCTTCGCTTCGTCTTCTTTACATTCATCTTCATTCCCTTTCTAACAAAAGCTCCACTTATAGCAGTTACCATCTCCTGTAACTCCTCGGCCGAAGACGCAAGTAATACTTGATCATCAGCATAGATAAAACTTATGACGAGTAACTCATTTATTCTCAACTCACTTTCATACTCTTTTAAATCTGTCAAGCAATTGTTCATGAACAGGTTAAACAGCCATAGTGACGCTACACATCCCTGTCTAACACCTTTTTCGATATTAAACCATTCAGTGTATTCGTATGCCCCGTTTATCCTTACACAAGCACTAGAATCCCTATAAAGAAATTGCAATGCTCGTATGAGGACACTGCTCACACCATTCACGGTCAATGCTGACCACAATTCATTCCTCACCACTCTATCATAGGCTTTTTCTAGATCCACGAACGCGCAATAGACCTTTTTGTTTATAGCCAAACACTTTTCGGCTATGCATCGCAGGGAAAGGACCTGATCCGTACATCCCATTCCCTTCCTAAATCCCACTTGTGCATCCCATACTTTTTCGTCTGTTTCATTCATAATCCTTTCAATCAACACTTTCGTATACAATTTACAGACGACGCTGAGAAGGCTTATACCGCGGTAATTTATGCAGTCCTGGCGTGACCCTTTTCCCTTATATAATGGCACGATTACGGCTTTGCACCAGTCTCGCGGTAATTGCCCATTTCGCCAGCACAAATTGAAAAGGCGGTACAGCTGGCTAGCCACTATATCCTGTCCAGCCCTCAGCATCTCGACGGTAATCCTGTCATACACTGCAGCCTTACCTTTTCAACGCTTTCACTATTTTATCCATGCTTATCACACTTTCATCAACATTTATATTAGTTTCCATGGAAGGTGCCGGATTTTGTATCTGCACTTCCTCTCTATCAAACAAACTTTCAAAATACTCTTTCCATCTCTTTAGCACACATTCTTCTCCTTTTATAATGCTCCCATCTTGTCTCCTGATTGTATTCAGCTCTGTTTGAACATCAAACGTTTTCTACGATGTTTCATTTTAAGAATGGTATTTCGATTTAAAAAAGGAGAGACATGTGCTCTTGGTCGTATATTACAACAATATCGGGCACACGCATTTTGGACTCTTTGGACGAGTTTTTGAGTTCGGGCTAATAACCGCGGTCCAAAGACGACATCTGCATAATTTAAACGAGACAAGACTAGAGATTCCACCAACATCATACGTAACTCTTCATCAATATACGGTCTAATTTTATATTAGAGTTTAAGTTTATAGAATCAAGTTCTGACCGAGTTAAGTACGTGTTTTTCAAATCGCAAATCAACGTCAACAAGCAAACCCAAATTCTTGGCTTCATAGACACGTTCTATCGGAGTACCAACAATTTCAGCTTCTATATTTGGTTTAAGCATAACTAAGTTGTGCTTACTTCCAAAAACCAAATACTTAGTTTTACCAGTATTAAGCAGTAATGAGTTGTCATGGGACCGTCGAGATATTGCAGACAAGTTTTTATTTAACTTTGTTATTGTATCATCTATATCACAAGGCTTGCAGGAAATGAACAGTTTAGTGTCATCGGCATAAAAGTGATATTTGGAATAAATAATATGATTAGATATATCAGCTGTATTTATAATAAATAAGATAGGACCTAATATTGAACCCTGGGGAACGTCTCTATTAACATGTAAACTGCAGGAAGAAGATTGAAAGGCTCACAGTTAGCATTATTTATTTTGACGTATTGAAAACGACCAATTAAATAGCTTTTAAACCAATTTAGTGTTCTATTATTAAAACCATAATAAACTAATTTAGATAGTAATAAATTTATGTCAATGGAATCGAAGGCTCGGGAAAAATTAAGCAAAACCAATATAGTGCACTGTCCTTGATCCTGGGCGCAAAGAATTTCGTCTGTAACGTTTAACAAAGTAGTAGCTGTACTATACCTCTTTCTAAAACCGGATTGAACGTCAGGGAGGATACTTTTTTTTTCAATGTACTCGTATAATTGCTCGCAAACCATTTTTTCTATAATTTTTGAAAGGAATAGCAGAATACTTATGGGATCCTTCAACTCAGTTGGGTTAGTATTTTTAGGCAGAGGGCGAACTATTGCGTATTTCCAGGCATCGGGGTAAGTTGATGTATTTATAGATAAATTTAATATGGACAATATTGTGTTTAGACTATAAGGCAATGTCATCAGAAACATGTTCCGAGTAATAAGATCACAACCTTCAGCGTTGGATTTCAAACTCTTAATAATAATTTGCAGAGTCTCCAAGTTAATTGGTTTTAATATCGAAGACCGCATCACTAAATCTATTTTGCTCAAAGTCTAAAGTAATTGAACGATTGACGCCGGAAATAGGTATATTAAAGAAATAACTATTTATGTTGTTTGGATCTTGAAGGTGAGAAGGTAAATCTTCATAATTATTAGATGAGAAAGAAAATTTCAAATTCTTCCAAAGTTTTTTAGGATTATGTATGTTACTATTTATATGTTGTCTAAAATAAGCTGATTTAAAAAAAAAGAGAACGTTTAACTAAGGACTTTAAGCTTTTATAATAAGTGTTTTTTGTTTCCAACTTAGTTGTATTATAATCCATGGCAGCCTTGTCACGCAACCTCATCATATACTTAATAGTATTAGTCAACCACGGTGCAGGAAATTCCTTAGTTAGAAATGTCTTTACAAGCGCATGTAGGTTAAACAGCGTTAAGACGCTATCGTTGAAAGCGCTAACCATTTCATTTACGCTCCCGAGAGCTGAAATATAATCCCAATTAATAGCTTGTACATGGCTATCAAAAATAACAGGATCGATATACTTGTGAGGTCGACAAAAAACGATACGAGGCGGTGGTTTTACCAGTTTTATATTAAACTCAGATATGATAAGACAGTGCCCATAAATTGCAACTTGCTCGACACGTATCTTGCTCACGAGGAGATCGGTGCATACGACATCTATTAATGACTGAGAAGATTCAGTAAAATGAGTTGGGGATATAACTATTTGCGATAAAGTTATAGAGGATAAAAACACTGTAAATTTTTCAGTTACATCATTATTATTTTCAAAGTTGATATTAAAATCACCCAATAAGACACAATAATCATGATGGGAACGAGAATTAATTGAGTCTGTAATTGCGTCAAAAAAACAAATCAATATTTAACCAGGAAGGCCGATAAGCGGTACCAATAAGTATTTTTTTCTTATTTACCGTCAGTGTAATCCACATCTGCTTTACGGATAGATGCTGCGCGTCTACTGGGTGGGACCAAGTGCGTACATTAATATCACGTTTGATATAAAAACCCATTCCGCCACCACGATAAGGCAACCCGGGAGGCCTAGGGATGTGACGTAACCGATACCCCGGCAGCTGGGGTGCACGACTCTCCTCCCCCGCCCTCAGCCAGGTCTCATTTATAGCAAGAATCTCAACATTATGTTTTAAAATTGTAACAATGAAGCTGTCGTGATTTGTACCAAGTGAGCCGAAAAATCCCAATTTTAATTTGTTTCTATTGTTCATTTTTGAAGAGTAATTGGCAAACTATAAACAAAACGTAAAGGATAAAATTCAAATAAATTAGCAATAAATAGGCAGATAATCTAAAGTAATGTAAAATAATTAATTTCCCGTTATGTATAATGTAGCCATTTCCTGATAAACAGACCGTCATTGAGTATTTCACTAAAGATAAACATAAATTTATATAATAAGATTAACTTAAGTAATAATATATACAAATATTTAATTATAATATAAATGAAATATAAAATAAAATATAATAATAGAAGTGAACTGGACAATTTACAAGTTTTGTAAACTGCTCCTCTTGCTCATCCTGTCTTAATAATCATACATTACATTATATACATCAATTAATATATAAATACTAGCTGACCCGGCAAACGTTGTTCTGCCATAAAAATAATAAAATGTCAAAAAATAAAAAATAAAATTTAGGGGTGGACTACCCCTAACATTTAAGGGGATGAAAAATAGACGTTGGCCGATTCTCATAGATACCGGATAAGCACAAAAAATTTCATCAAAATCGGTCAAGCCGTTTCGGAGGAGTATGACAACGAAAACTGTGACACGAGAATTTTATATATTAGATAAAATAAATTATACATTATATACGTACATTTTTTACTTAATAATAAATATAGAAATATACTTATTTAAATTCATAATTAAAGCAATAAAATAATTTTGAATTGTGGATGACAATGTACGTCAAATCGGACGAGTAATATTTATTTTTGTCATAATATCGAAAGGCATTTAGTAAAACCTTTTTGTAAAATATTAGATAATTATAATTAACATAAATTAATATACTACAAAAATATTTCGCGTTAGCCATGAGCAGCAAGGGTCGTCCGACAGGCGTAATGAGTTTCTCCTTACAGGCTTTTTTTTTTTGGTCTCGGGGAAAAACCTCTCTTGACGGGTTCCCCCGGCCCGGGGGGACCGAGGGATATGTGGGACTCCGGGAAAGATGTTCGACCATCCGACTATCCACTAAAAAACCCCGCTGTTCTCCTATCGCCTACGCCCGGGCCCACGGATATATGGCCTGCCGATATCGTGGCCCGGGCCGGCGCCGACCCGCCCTTTGTCTTAAGGCGGGCCCCTTCTAAATTGTTGGCGCCGGGGGTCAGGATTTCGTCCCCCGGCGCTCTCCTGGATCAACAGTTGAGGGGGGCCGCAAAACAGCACACAGCCCTCTCCCTCGCGGCAATAGTGCGGGCGGCGGGTCCTCCCCCGAGGGGCCGCCCGTCCCCTTACAGGCTTACTGGAATACCAATTATCTTTGTGCCTTTTCCCACCTCTTAAAAACATATTCACTATTTCAACTGCAATTTTGATCATTTTTCTGAAACATTTCATAATATTTTCTTATAACATATCGCATGGTATGTGGTAGGCAAGCAGTGTCATGGATCGGACTCTTACTATGCATGCTAGAGACAGTTTTTCTCGTTATTGTGACGACATTGTTACCTGCATACCGATATATTCGGTATGTAAAATTCCAATCTGCCTCGAATAAGCGTGGCGGGTAAACTATCTGTACATTCTAGACAGATGAAAGATTTTTTTATTAAATCCGTATATATAACACAAAATAAAAAAATCATGTGCATTTAAAGAGTTAAGTCATTCTAATTCAATATTTAAGTAATTTTCGCTAAATAAATTCCGCTCTTAAATTCCACTCATTTGTTCACTGCTTAAGATATACAGTGTCTGCGAAATTATTTTTCATATAGGATTATCCAAAATCGTTCAGGTAAAGCTAAAAATAAATCTGAGCCGACCCGATTTTGACACGTTCTGTTAACAGGCTACTATTATAATTTTACGTAGGTTATTTGATTGTTAGCTACTACACTGTGTAATAAAAAGCACTTTAAATCTGTAAAGCATTTGAAGGTTTATCATTATGTTCTAGAATATGGTAATGAACAATAATAATTATATTTAAATAAAAGCTTTCAATATTTAAGATATTGTACACTTGTTGGAGGATGTCCAGGAATGAGTGGATGAATGTCCTCTTGGAGGATGTGTTTTTGACGTCTTTTACGACAGACCGACCCCGGCCGCCGTGATCAATGTTCTTACTGTAATCCCTCACAGAGAAGTGTAAGTAAAGCGATACTACGCAACTTTTACATCGATGCCATTTCGTAGCATTTGTAAAAAGACAGTCGAACATCTTGGGGGAAACAGTGAAATATTAATGGGAGTTTTTGTGCCCATAGTCACCATGCTGGGCAGGCAGGTTCGTGACCGCAGTGCTGGCTTGTTCGTATCAGATACGTTGTTGCCCGTCGCTAATAAATGTATTTATGCATACGAACTTATTTTAAGGGAGGATATATCGCCATCCATTTCGGTAACAAAGAGTCCGAGACCGCGTCTTGGAAAACGTAGTGTAGGATGCCTTCCAGCTAGGTGGACCGATGACATTAAAAAGGTTACCTTACATAGCCGGTAGTAGCTGAATGAGAAAAGCGGAGGATCTAGTATAATTTCGGAATATCAGGCAGGCCTATGTCCAGCAGTGGGCGACGGAAGGTCGTTGATTGATTGACAACAACGAAAAGAGATACCGAACTTTTCGAATGAAATTCAGTAGTCGCCTTTGACAAATCCCTACGAAATCGATCGATATTTCTGACATAGTTCACACGCTACCAAATTTTAAATTGGTCCGTATAAAAGCATTACTGGACGTATCAATTAACATGTCGAAGAATTTATGCTTCCTTCATCTGAAACGAAGAGAAAGCATATTTATCATAAATCAACATTCATCAAACATAACTGTATCATCAATAAATCATAAAACATATTACTCCAATCAATGTTTTATAGCATTAAAGCATAATCCAAATCATCAGCCGGTTTAGTAATAAGCTCTTGCGATATTTTTACTCCTTTTTTTTGGTCTCGGGGAAAAACACACTTAACGAGTCCCCCCGGCTCGGTGGGACCGAGGGATATGTGTGTCCTCCTACGAGTATCGCCTGTACCTGGGCCCACGGATAAGTGACTCGCCGATCTGGTGGCGCAGGCCGGGATCCGAGAAACAAAGGGTGGGCCTATTCCATGTTGTTGGCACCAAGGGGTCAGGATTTCATCCCCCGGTATTCTCCTTTGTCAACCTAAAGAGTTGAGGGCGAGCGGAACAGTACACGCCCCTCATTCTCGCGGTGCGGTCGGCGGATCTTCCCTGACTGCAGCGGAAGGTATATTTTTTCAAGGACTGCTTTATTTTAATTAGCGTGGCTAATAAATTTAACTTTCTTTATTTTTATTGCCGATTATTTTTTCACTCTTTCATTTTTTGCCCGCGTGTGATTTTTTCCACATGTCTATTCAATTTTTTTCTCTATTTGTCTATTCCTTTTACAATTTTATTTATTTTTTCTCGCTTGTTACAATTTGTCAGCTTTAGTATTTCATTATTTGCTTATATTTTACAGTTTATTTTGCAAGCTTTTCAGGTTTTGCTTTATCTACTTACAAACTTATTATTTTATGCCACTATTACAGCATATTAAACATTATTTAACTGTTATTTAATTTCGAGAATACCGAGTATTGTTATTTTTATTAATATTTTCACAATTTTCTTGCATGTAATGCCAGGTGCGGCTTGGTGTTCTCGTTCGCCATCTTCAACTAAATATATTCAAGTATTTGGTAGCTCAGTGGTATTACGTTCAAGACCTATTCAGATATACCAGGTTCCAATCCCACGATGGCATGCACCGTTTAAACCATTTTATCGCCTAACGTGCACCTAGTATTGCTTTACCCACGAGGAAGGGAAATATCTTGAAGCAACCGAGATCCATATGCAGGTAACGTATACGACTGGTATGCGTTACCCGCTATTTTGGAAAAGTGTGGCGGGTCCGTTCCCACTAAGAAAACCTGAGCCCAGTAGTGGGACATTGTAGGCTATTATTATATTTTTTTACCTACGCTGTTGCTATTTTTCAAACTTTAGTATTGTTTTTTTTATTGCTGAAGGCCCATTTAATATTGAACAATTACCATCTCCTTATTTTCGACACTAGACACAATTCGAACCAGCTGCTGTCCCACAGAGGTACCAGTGGCTCACCAATACCGGAACACAACATAGTTATTATTGCGGCATACTTAAGACCAAAGGTGGTCACCATCCAGACGGCCTTGGGGCCCTACCACGTAGCAGACTATCTACGTTATTTACGAGTAATTTTTCATTGATTATTTACAGTTGCTCGCTTTTATATTATATAGCTAATGTAATATCACACTCTGTCTCTCTCTCTCTCTCTTACACACATATACATGCACGCACACACATATATATGCAGGCACACACACACTTACACATACACACGCACACATACATACACAAACACAAGCGAGCTCATTAGTTTGTTATGGGTCTGCTTAGTTATATAATTTGGTTTCTGTTTTCTGCTTTTTTTCTAATTTTATGATCATATGCATTATATTATTGATCACAAGAGAGGAACCTGGGCCCCGAGATACAGTGTAAGCTAGTTCAGGGGCCAGGAGAATTAAACTAGATATGTATATGTTACTTTTCAGAAATAAATTTATTATTATTATTATAGCTATTTCATTTTTTAGGCCATACATTTATTTATTTATAATAATCTTGTTTTATTTATTTTAATAGTTTGCCGTACAATTTTAATGAAGTACCTCACCGGGTATGGCCTTTGTTTATTAGCCATGAACTCAGATATTCTGATCAGACTTTTCATTTGTAAATAAATACAATATAAACCTAGACTCGGGATGGGAATCAAACCTGTAATCCCCACATGCGGTCTGGTTCTTAAGCAGTTGCGCAAGGTATGCCTTCAAATTTAGTGTCATATGGGCACACTACTCTTAGAAAGAATAAAATTAGGCATTTTTTACAAGGACGATTGCCATCTTGTCCTCCAACTCGCTGTGATTTCAACTCCAACTGATTGGAAACTGATGTAAAATGTAGGTACGTAGAAAGCCAGGGTGGCATCTCGTTTTTTACATCATCTTTCTATTACATCCCCCCTTTTTGACGTTATTCGATAAAGAAGCAACAACCATGTGACGCCAGATTTGTATACCGTTCAAAAATTCAGTCCTTAAACATCTACATAAAACATTTTATAGGTCCTGTGAAAATTTTTTACGTAGCGAAACAAATACAAAGAAATTTAAAAGCCGAAAGATAGAAATCGGACCATGAATCGATAATAAAATCCGCCATTGACCTATTCGTTTGACATTATAATAAAACATTCGGCGCCTTCATTCAAAAGGAACACGTATGTCGTAAAATTGTTAAACAAGCCACCCAAGTAAGAAAAAAGTTAAACATTTCTATCGATTACAATACTGAAAGTCAAAAATAATCTTATTAAATTTACTATTGGGGCGGTTATAATGAATGGTTGGAAAGTTATTTTTTCTGAAGAGGTTTTGGGGTTCTGTAGTATTTTTTACAATGGCTGTATGCTGTCCTATAACAATAAAAAAGTCTGTCGTAAAAGGCGGGAAATGGTTTCCTCTGGCTATCGCAGCCAAAGATCACTTAATTCTTCCTTACTCACTTCTTTCACTCGTATATGCAGGAATTTTTCATACTGCTTTGGTTTGGAGAGTTATTAATTTTATGCAATTGAGTGTGATCCGAACGTATTGTTATAAATTCGACAACAACGTACACCAATGTATTAAAATATTTCTAATAAGGTTTTTTAATTGCTGATTCATGTTTGCAACGCCAATAGCAATGTCGTTTGGGTAGGTAAACTGGACCCTGGGTCACATCAGAATACAACACAAGGTTGTCATAGAGACGGGCTTGAAGCCCAACTTATTTAGGGTTGTTTTGTTGCCTTTTACAACAGGCCGCCTCCGCCGTAGGGGTCAGTATTTTACTACGCCCCTGCATGGAGTTTTTTTTATTACTATAGGACAGCAGACAGGCTGTCAGCCCATTTAGAATATAGCAGTTCCCATCACCTATGAGTGTTTGCAACGCCAGTGGCATCGCGATCACACTGCTGTTCCGTAAGGGTACAAGAACTTGAGTCACTAATGTCGGAACACAACATAAAGTTATAATGGCGACGTACTTAAGACCAAAGGCGGACGCTATTCAG
Source organism: Malacosoma neustria (assembly GCA_963693495.1). Classification (NCBI taxonomy): domain Eukaryota; kingdom Metazoa; phylum Arthropoda; class Insecta; order Lepidoptera; family Lasiocampidae; genus Malacosoma; species Malacosoma neustria. The sequence goes on from OY856397.1 coordinate 3,647,733, forward strand.
GCGGGCTCGGGGCCCTACCATATAGCTAGGGTATGTTTTTGTCATGTTTTATGTCCAGCCGACCCCGGCCGCAGATGTCAGTATTCTTTCTCCGCCCCTGCATGGAAAAAAAGTTTTTAATATAAAACTGAATATAAACATTTTATAGTTTTGCTAATACAGAAATTTAATGATTTTCAGAAACAGGATTGATCCCTAAACAGTAACGTTTGATAGTATAGTATTAAGATGTTTTTTCATAATTTATTAGATCAACGTGGGCGCAAAGCAGTTGGCGCCTACGTTTTCGAGTTAAGATATAGAAAAAAGATTACATAAGTTTATGTGGGACGTAAGCTATTCTTCTCGATGTATCTATGGAAAAAATCATCTATTAAACGGTGATTATCTTCTATATAGGTCTCTAAAACGCCAGAATAGAAACAATATTTACCCCAGTGGGTACAAGCCGGACCTTGTGTCGGGTCTAGGGGGCCGCATCGGACACCGTGTGTCCGCATACTATCACTCACTACAAAGGATTTTAGGCGCCTGACGGACACTGTTACTAAGCGATCCGCGCGGACTTTTGCAACATTATATAATTTTTTTTTAATGCTGTAGGACAGCAGACAGGCTGACGGCCCGCTTAGAATTTAGCAGTTACCGTCGCCTATGGGTGTTTGCAACGCCAGTGGCATCGCGAACACGCTGCTGTCCCATAAGGGTACAGGAACTTGGGTCACTAATGCCGGAACACAACACAAGATTATTATGGCGGCATACTTATGACCAAAGGTGGTCGCCACCCAGACGGGCTTGAGGCCCTACCACGTAGCTAGGGTGGGTTGTTTTATCGCCTTTTACGACAGGCCGACCTCGGCCACAGAGGTTAGTATTCTTTCTCCGCTCCTGCACGGATAAATGAAGATATCGCAATATTTTTTAAGATAAAGGCGAAGTGTCCAAAAAATAAAAGTTAGAAAATTTAATTGAAATCTATCCGTAGGTAACAATAAAGTATTATCTATCTACATTGATCGAAAAGTTTCCGGACTAAGTAAGACAAAAAAAGTTTTTCGCAAAATTCGTTTCCATTCATCGAATAATTTCCATCTAAGGCGATACAATCGGCCCAGCGCTTCTTTAACTTCTCGATACCATGTTTATAGAATGCTTGATCTTTGCTTGCAAAATAGGCCTCAGTTTCGGCAATGACTTTCTCGTTGGTGCAAAATTTTTTTCCCCGGAGCATCCTTTTCAGGTCTGCGAACAGCCAGTAGTCACTGGGGGCCAAATCTGGCGAATACTTGGGCAGTAATTCGAAGTGCAATTCATGCAATTTGATCATCGTAGCCATTGATTTGTGGCATGGTGCATTGTCTTGGTGGAACAATGGTTTTTTCTTTGCCACGTGGGACCGTTTGTTCTTTATTTTTTCAACTCAATCGCTCAATTGGTCCAATAACGCTGTATAGTATTCAGAATCCATCCTTTTTCCTTTCTCAAGATAGCCGATAAACAAAATACCATGCGCATCCCACAATACTGCGATAATACGCTGCCAATGCGTTATGATCCGGACGGACGTATGAAACGAAATCACTATGAACACTATGGGTCCATATTGCCTCGCGTATCAGCTTGAGATGTTTTATCTGCTTCATCTTCGTTAATTCGTATCAGATCTTCATAGTTGTTTTCGAGTTCAGCCGCCCTTGCCTCTGCACTAGTCGACGCAACTAGTGGCATTTCAACATTGCCCAATGCTTCAAGTCTAAGGCGCTCCCGAAGGCGCCACACTCGATCTGTCGATAAATTCTGGCGCTCGTTTGGGTAATCACGAATAGGTCTTAGCGCTCGGATCCTTTCCCGCTGTCGCTAGCGCTGAATACTCTTGTTAATGCGTGGCATAACCTAAAACAAAGTATTTTATAACGTTTTGTTATTGTTCACCTGACACAGTTTTTTATTGTAAAGCTTATACTATTTTCTATTTAGCTTACTTTTTAGAGCACTTCTATATCTTCACGACAACGTACAAGTCTTTCTTCTAACCATCTCCGTTGTGGAGTTATGACATATTCATTGGTCAAGCGGAGTGTATTTCAAGGCCCTTTTAACCCGCCCCCTCCCTTCCCGCACGATTACGCGCGTATACGATATCGTAGGTATTCTATCAACCATAGGACATTGTCTATTTTCAAAATATATACAACACTTGGCGGCGCGAACCTTGAGTCAGAAGATAAGATATATCGACGTCTATGGCGACAATAAAAGCGTTTCATCGCTAACTTTGGCACGACCTCATATAGGGAGCCTTTTTAAAAAGTTTTCACGTTAAAAACAATGCTTGATCAAGACACAAAATTCTTTCTTATCCATCTTTTGACAAAGACACCAAAGTTGCTTGCCACAAACAACAATAACTTGAGAACATGTGGTCTAATTGTCATAAAATTTTGACACATACCTTATAAAGGATGGTGCTATCGAATGTTATAGCGGATTTTGTATATATGGCGCTATCTATGTGTCAGTCCGCGTACTTTCTGATTAATATAGTATTTACCCTGTGCCAGAACGAGAAGATAAATCCTTGCAAGGTGGGTTAACCAAGGATGAATATTTAGTTGGTTAAAACCACGGAGAAGTCCAAACTAGGTGACAAAGCTAATATTGCAGAATACATCAAAACTATAAAGCGAATGCATAATTCATTCTAATTCAATATTAAAGCGGCGTTGGTTAATATTCATTAGAATTGGTTTTTATCACAGTATAAAAACAATAACAGTCGTTTCATTTTGGACGACCTCCGTGGCATAGCGGCTAACGCCCTTCAGTACGCTAGCGGAGGTCATGGGTTCGATTCCTGTCCCGCGTCTGGGTCTTTATGTATGATATGTATTTATTTACAAAAATATGTAGTTTATTAGTTGTCTGGTACCGATAACTCCTTATTTAATGACTAGATGACGATGTGTAAATTTTGCCAGTAATTTTATAAAATTATTTTGTATGTTTTCTTCAAAACAGAAGTGATGGCGCTGGTCCGGGAGAATTTAAGTATCCTCTCTCCACGCAGGGAGGAGATATAAGAATACTAACCATGCCGCCGGAATCAACCTGTCGTAAAAGGCGACAAAACAACCCTAGTGACGTGGCAGGGCCCCAAGCCCGTCCGGATAACAACTACAACAACTTCGTGTTGTGTTTCGGCATAAGTGACCCAGATTCCTGTACCCGTTTTATCCGTGCAGGGGCGGAGAAAGAATACTAACCTCTGTGGCCGGGGTCGGCCTGTCGTAAAAGGCGACAAAACAACCCACCCTAGCTACGTGGTAGGGCCTTAAGCCCGTCTGGATGGCGACCACCTTTGGTCTTAAGTATGCCGCCATAATAACCTTGTGTTGTGTTCCGGCATTAGTGACCCAAGTTCCTGTACCCTTATGGGACGGCAGCGTGTTCGCGATGCCACTGGCGTTGCAAACACATATAGGCGATGGTAACTGCTAAATTCTAAGCGAGCAGTCAGCCTGTCTGCTGTCCTACGCAATAAAAAAAAAACCCGTATGGGATAGCAGCGTTTTCACGGTGTTTCTAGCGTCACAAACATCCATATGCGACGGTAACTGCTTAGTAATACGTGGGCCGCCAGATTGTCTGCTGTTTAAAAAAACACCCTACTGAGAAGAGTCAAGAATGGAGGGGCTTCACCGCAATTGAGGGTTTCTTCTCTCACGTAATGAGTTACCTTCCCTTTTTTCTTGTTAAACACGCATGTGCAACTCAAAAAAGATTATAATTCTAAACAATGTAACACGCAATAATATACTATTCTCAAGTATTTATTACAAGGCGTGTGCGCACAGAAAATTTCAACCCTCCATTTTTTAAATATACTCTATAACGTCTCTTGGCGAGAAAGGAGTAAAAGAAAAGAGTTATAGACCGTACACGTGTGAAGCTAGACATAGGTGAAAAACTGATTTCAATGGATGAATGTTTGTTACTCAATCGTGTCAGAACGATTAAACGGATTTTGATGAAGTTTAGCTGAGAAATATACTATAGACTATTACTTATCATAGAAAAAAAATTAACAAAGCTGCTGGTAGCAGTAAGATGTGATAAAAATTACTTATAACTTTGAAAGTGGAGAAAGAAAAGATGGACTGCGTGAAAGATGATATGACTAAGAAAATCATAAATTTTGTGATGGCTAAAAGACGTTGCAGGAAGTGGTCATGATGGCTCATGGATAAAGGTTCATCTTGTAACCTTTTGAAGTGTTTATTACACTCCTTTTACATAATTATAGTTACTGCTTTTACTTTCAAGATAATTGAATATAGTTTGTCTTGATAACCTATTTTTTAATTTACATATCGGAAGGTGAAAGAAAAGCAAATTGTTTTAAGCGACATTTTATAAATTTTACTAATGAATATGTATATCGCCCAAAATGTCGCTTAAGACAATTAGCCTTTCATCCCTCGATAATACATGGGTTAACTGTCAGTAAATTGTACTGTGTCTTGCGCATTGGGCTTACATGAGATGCAAACATACGTGCCGGAACTTCGAATGAGAACGCGTCGACAGCGACATCTAGTGTGACGAACAGTTGAATTCAGAATTAAGTTCCGTCAAGCGAACGAGCTATATGTATTTCTTCTGGATGTAGTTTTTTAGTCATGCACTAAGTGAACCTGTATGCTTTTCACAAATATACTATTTTGGTATCCAGATACCCAGACTTGAACAAACACATATTTTATTCTAGTGAATTGAACATACGCGACCGCGTCAGATTAATTACGCAGCCATTGAAGCAGGCAGTAAAAATAAATAGATACATTCTATTTGATTTTTTTATGTTGAGGAACAGCACAGCTGACGGCCTACTTAATAGTTGCTGCTGTTCGCATAGCACTGGTACCTGAAGAATGCCGGAACACAACACATGGTTATTATGGCGGCCCACTACCAGGGATGATTGCCATCACCCAAACCTAACTAGGGTTTGGGGCTCTACCACCTAGCTAGGGTTGTTTTTCGCATTTTACGATAGGCCGATCCCAGCCGCATAGGTATGTATTTTTACTTCGCCCCTGCACGGATTGATACTGAATAGCGAAACATTAATGTTGTTAACAACTATATTATAATAACTATGTATGGCTTCTCTTATAGTGTCTCAATAAGAGTGAACTATTTCGTTTAAAAATAAAAACATTTGTTTTTGCGTATGTTATGATATTTATATTGAATTATAAAGAAGACATGTTCCGATTATGTATGGAATAAAATATCCGGTAAATGGCCCCCACGGCTCTGACAGGCCATTTCTCTTTTCATGAAATTTTTGATGAATTTTTAACAAAGATGTGGCTGTGAGATATCACTGATAACGCATTGGATCTCGGCCATTGGCTCTGGAGTTGTTTCTGGTTTATTCACATAAATCCAAGATTTCACAAAAACCCAAAGAAATAAATCGCACGACGATAAATCGCATGATCTTAGTTGCCAATTGACATCTTAGTTTCGTGAGATGATTCGTCCTGGAAATCGTTGCTGTAATAAATCGATTGTTTCATGGGCAGCATGGCAGGGGGTGCCGTCCTGCTGAAGTTATATGTCGTCCAGATCCAGTTCAGTCGCAACAGTCGCTCGTCGTGGATGCATTTATTTATCATGGATTACCTGTGGATTTATAAGCTCCGAATTTGACAAGTTTGTTTATTTACAAAGACATTCAGATGGAAATGGGCTTCATCGGTGAAGATGACTTTTATCTAAAAATCGGCATTCGCTTCACTAAGCTCTATTGCCCATTGAATGAATTACCGACTGCTGTTTTGAGCTCCTGAGTACGCTGAATTTTCGTCAAAATTCGCTGTGTAGTGCTTCGTGAAATTTGAAGTTGTTGAGCACGACGCTGAATTCATGATTTCGTGTTTTCGGCCACAAACGTTTGCGGCGGTAATATTTTCAAGAGATCTACCGGTATGTCGACGTTGAGGAGATTTACTATCCATAACATACCCAGTTTTTTTTTATTTTGACTACTCTTCGAATGGACACATTAGGTGCATTTTCTCAATCAAAAATTCGCTCAACACCACTTTCTCCATATTTGTAATGAGTTCTCACAATGATAATGTGTTCTTCTTTTGTAAAATGTCCTATTTTTATTAATTGGAATAGGTGACAATTCTAAAATTTCAGAGTTGGCCCATATACGGAAAAAATACACAAAATTTATATAGAGCACTGTTATTGAGACATCCTATAAAAATACTTCGTGAAATATTTATAGCGTATCTATAGCGTACTTTATGCATCCAAGGATGTTTTTAATGTAATCTTAAGAAATAATAAAAGAGTTCGATGCTCTAAACCTCATCTACGCAATACATTCTCCCAAAAAAGAAAAACAGCACTGCAGTTTTAATATTAAAGCATCGTTAAAATATTTTATTTAAAATATTTTCATATAAAATGCATATTTCTGTAAAGTATTTTAATCAACAAAAACACGATCCCACAGGATAATAAAATACCCTATATATCAACTATGACACAGTAAATCACAGTTGACAGTATTTGTAGCGGTAGTAATGGCGAGATTCGATAGTTCCATATAATCTCGTCCATTAATATGGCATGCAATTATAGAACTGTATATGGTAGAGAAGCAGATACGTACAGAGGCGGAGTAAAAATAAACCCTGCGGCCAGACCTGTCGAAAAAGCGACAAAACAATCCTAGCTACGTGGTAGGGCCTAAAACCCGTCTGGCTGGCCCGTTGGTTTATAAGTATGCCGCCATATGAACCTTTTGTTGTGTTCCAGTGATATAGGTTCCTGTACTCGAATGGGACTGCAAGGTATTCGCGGTGCCTCTAGTATCGCAAACATCCATAGGCAACGGTAACTGCTTACTATTAAGTGGGTCGATAGCTTGTCTGCTGAATACAACACAAGATTATCATAGCGGCATACTAAGACCAAGGATGGTTGCCATTCAGACGAGCTTTGGTCCCTACCACATAAATAGGGTTGTTTTGTCGTCTTTTACGACAGGCCGATCTCGGCCGCAGTGATTAGTATTCTCATGTGAATATTTCAAAATGAAATTCTGTTTTCACTATATACTGTGACACATTGTTATGAAGATATTTAAAAGGAAAGATAAATAGCAGTATTACACAGTAACGTTTCGCCTTACTCGAGTGTTTTCTTAGGATATATGAGTCGGAGAAAAATATTCGGAAAATTGTTCTAAATTATGATGACGTCATTATGTGTAAGTGACTCGAGAGATGGTATACATTATTCCTCCGGTTTCACTCAATGGAATATTTAGCGTACATTTCATGGTCATCATATATAAATTTCTAAGATCGCTTTTAAAAATCAGGGTTTGTTTAAGACAGTGTATTTTACTAACATTGTTACAGTGAAAGCGCTTTACAATGCTTTAGTAAGAAGTTAATTAGAAACTAGTGCTATAATCTGAACCCCTCTGAATACAAATAATCAATGATAGACCAAATACAAAAAAAAATCCCGTTTGCTGTACCTTAAACTGTATGGAATATATCCTTTCTTTCCGTTAAGGTATCGTTCTCTGTTTGTTTTGGGTATGGTTGTGTATGAGAAATTAGTAGGGAAGAATCTTCACTTAGTCAATTACTTATAAAGTTTATTCCGAAGTCTAATTTTTAATCCTAATATCTTAATGTGTCTTAATTTAAATTAATTAAATTTTTTTATTTATATAAAATTTAATAATATATAATTTAATTTAAATTTTTTATCCGTGCAGAGGCGAAGAAAGAATACTAACCTCTGCGGCCGGGGTCAGCCTGTCGTAAAAGGCGACAAAACAACCCACCCTAGCTACGTGGTAGGGCCCTAAGCCCGTCTGGATGGCGACCACCTTTGGTCTTAGGTATGCCACCATAATAACCTTGTGTTGTGTTCCGGCATTAGTGACTCAAGTTCCTGTACCCTTATGCGACAGCAGCGTGTTCGCGATACCACTGGCATTGCAAACACACATAGGCCGTCAGTCTGTCTGCTGTTCTACAGCAATAAAAAAAATTATGTACCTAACTATATACGATTAAGATGGCGTCGGTTGTTTGCTTTTCCAGCTAGTAAAACCAACGATCTTTTCCAAACGCACTTAACTAGGGCTCTGAGCATTTTAAAAATAATCTTTTTTTATTGTCGTTAGGACAGCAGACAAGCTTACGCCCCAATTAGAATTTAGCAGTTACCGTCGCCTATGGGTATTAGCAGCGCTAGTGGCATCGCGAACACGCTGCTGTCCCATAAGGGTACAGGAAGTTGGGTCACTAATTCCGGAACACAAAACAAATTTACTATGGGGCATACTAAAGATCAAAGGTGGTCGCCATACAGACGGGCTTGGGGCCCTACTACGTAGCTAGGGTTGTTAGGGAAGTCACGGGTTCGATTCCTGTCTTGTGTCTGCGTAATTCTGTATAATATGTATTTATTAAAAAACAAACCCATAATACAAGTGCTATAAAACTTACTTTGGAACTAGATGGCGCTGTGTGTATTATCCCGGTATTTATTTATTTTCTTCCTCTTGGCAGTCTTCAGCAACCCACTGTCACCACTCTACAGAGGGATATGTATTGGCGTACACCTCCAAGTCGTTGGTGGGACTATACGCGCTACAATATTAAAAGCAGGCGTAGAGAACACTCTCACCTCTGTGAGAGTCCAGAGGCAGCCGGGGTAAGACACACATACCCCGACCGACACAGGAGAGGCCGGCCAAAGTCAACATGGCCCAGCTCACCCAGATGAGAGGCGCACGCGAAAGCATATCCTTTCCGCTGTCACCGGGCAGTAAAGCAACACTGGGGTGGTTTTCAGTAGGTGTACCAGCGACGTGCGTCCTCTTGTCAGTGTGGGGTGTGTACGGGCGCATTGCACAAGATTCCTACACTAACTCGTCGTCAGCTCCTAGGTGTCAGGGTGTGCATTATCCACCTCCCAACAAAAAAGGGGTAGTCAACACAAGCAAATAAATAATTTCGATAAAAATTTAAGTTACTTTTTGTAAGACAAATTTCTCCAGCTTTTTTACAATGGATGAGTGAAAAAAGCGCCAAAAATCAAATTTGGAACATCATTAATCTACATAATAAATGTCTGCAAACTTTTCTTTACCATTAATAACCTCATGAGGCCATTAGATCTGGCTTCCTCGCGCCATCTATAGGCAGTCGATAACGGCTTTTACGAGCACCCTTTGGTGTCGCCCGGCCTTTTTGGTAGTGTAATTCATTCGGCTAGTGTTGTTTATATGTATCGCTATATAATTATCGATATTTGGCAAGAATAGAAAATGTTATGTTTTCTATTGTAGCAGCAACATACTGTACATATTATATCTTATCTCTGCCAAAGACGTGTGTGTGTATATGCAGAATTTTTATAATTTATTTGATCAAAATATGCAGTATATATTTATAAAAATAGTAAAAAAAAAACGATGCTAGTTTAATGAGATATCTATCAATGTAAGAGATTGTTGGGTTGTATATGTGATTTCAGTGCTTCTATATCTTCATAATTTTTCCTTTTATTTCTGATCATTATACACATAAAACTCAGTTGCGTAATATGAAGGTTTCGCATTTAAGTTGTGATTCCAATGAAAGAAAATAACACAGAGTCACTACAGATATTGTGACAATTATACTCATGTAATTATTTAGTTGATTGTTTCGTAATTAGTATTTTCCTTTCAATCAACTATTCAGCTTATATTTGAAACTTATTTCGATGTATATGTATTTCGTAAAACTTCTTCGAAAATCGTTCAACTGATTTCATTACCAAAAGTTGAGTTTTGTTTTTTCTGGAACAGGCTGTCGGTCGACTAAATAGTTACCGTCGCCTATAGATGTTTACGACGCCAGGGGCTTCGCTTTCACGATGTCATCCGAGTACGGGAAGTGGAGTTATGGAAGCACATTTAGAGTCCAAGGGTAGTTATTAACCTAATTAGGGTTTTTTGTAGCCTTTTACGACAGGCCTACCCCAGTTAGGGGTCAGCATTCAAACCTGAACGAGGTTAGAGCTGTATGTTAACTAACAAAATTAATTATTAACTAGTTGCCTATTTCGACACCCTAAGAACGATATAGGGTTCATATACTTTATATGGTTATTAATAAAATATATATACTAACTAGTTCATCGATAATTTTGAATATTATTGCCCATCCCTAAACAACTTATTCGTGGTATCAAGAGCATACTATAAAGACGTATTTACATGGAAATGCTCTGTACTACAAGTGGGGATGACATAACCTCGGAAGGGTAAACAAGTGGAAAATACCCACTATTATCTTTACCGTTTTATACTTGCCGCGATCAAGTCAGCTCGACATATTAAGGCCCTTATACACGCGATATCAATGACTATTAAAATTAGTGCTCTATTTAGTAATAGATGAAACGTAGTTATATAGATAGTAAATGCCCAGACCGACTTCCGGAACCTCCAAGCCACAGCAAATAAATTTAATTTTGGGATGTTTTTTATTACTGAGGAACAGCAGCAGAGGAGCAGCAGCTGATGGCCCACTTAATAAAAAAGAAAATGTTTATTTAGGACAGCTGACACAGGTTACAGATTATGTATTACAATGTATATATTTTTTTTAAATTAATGTATTGTTTGTATGGTTATCTATACAAATAAATAAAATTGGAAGGTCTGTTGTAATATTAAAATAACCGCTTTTTACTAAGTGCATTTGGATGTATACACGGTACATATACCTAAACAACATTTTTTATAATTTTTGTCTGTCTGCCTGTTTGTTTCGGCTAATCTCTGAAACGGGTGGACCGATTTTGACGGGACTTTCACTGGCAGATAGCTGATGTAACAAGGAGTAACTTAGGCTAGGACTAACTTTTATTTTAAAAAAATTAAATGGTTTTAGTTAAATGATCGGTTACGGATTTTTTATATCCAATTTAAGTTGACCTCAGATTTATATCATCAATGTTATAAAATAGGGTTCAGCTTAGGCTGGATCTTGTAGATTCGAACGCAGTTTGTATATTTCATTTTTTTATATTTTAGGGTTTATAGGGTTTGTAATCCAAAATAAACCCTAAGATATATCCAAAAAATGCTGCCTAAAGTCACTATTCCACGCGAACGGAGTCGCGGGCACAACTAGTAATAAATAAATATTGCCACATAAGTTATTGTGTCCTAAATAGGACTTAACATTACGCTGTTAATAGTAAGTTGTACAGTTACCGTTGCTTGTAGATGTTGGCGACGCTAGTGGCACCGCAAACACGCTCTTGTCTGATAGAATTAATAGAACCTCGGTCACTAATGCCCGAACACAACACAAGGTTATTATGGTTCCATACTTATAAACTAAGGGCGATTGCTATCTAGATGGGCTTGGAACCCTACCAGGGTAGCCACGGTTGTTTTGTCGCTATTTGCGACGGGGCGACCCGAGCCGCATTCTTTTAATTTTCACGCCATTTCAAACCCTGAATAGCCATAGTGGAATCATGAAATGCCTGCTATGAAAACCTGTAATTACATACACTTCGCAAAGAAATCTTGTTGCGTGACCCATCTTGAATGGGTCAAGAGACCCTTGATCTACTGAGCTTAGCAACGTACGCTGATCCCTGAAGGGCTCTCTGCCGTCGATGACTAAGGCTGTGGTGAGAGTGGACGCGGGTAGCAATTTTAAAGCGCTTTATTCATGATTATCTGTATAAGTTTATTTTACAGGATATCCTGCTAATTAAAATACAAATTATTAAAATCTTTACCATCTGGTGTAATCTCGACGATTCCTTCCGATTACATTCGAAGCGTTCACTATGGAATTATAGATATAATAATAATAATAATAATAATAAAGTTGCTGATCTTTCTCAATTTATGTAAATTATAAATATAAAAATAATTTCAAGCCACGGACTGCATAAAACCTTTTTTTATGAAATATCAAATCTCCCATGGAAACCACAAGACGTACGGAAGGCAGATTGAGGTAAAAATTTCGTAAGACGGTAGTACCTGTAAATCTGTACCTACCTGTGTACACGTATTTGTTATAAAGGACGACAAAACAACCCTAGCTAGGTGATTGGGCTTCAAGCCTATCCGGATAGCAACTACCACTAGTTTCTAAATTGCCGCCATCGGTGTGTTATGCTCCCGCATAAGTGACGTGTCCTTGGCTTCGTGAACATCAAAAGGTGACGGAACTGCTTTCAGTGGGTGACGGCTTATTTAGTATTTCAGAGACATAAAAATATATACAAATCTTTATTTGATAAGAAATATATTCTATAGATATCGTGATTAGTATACAACATAATGATCACCTATAAGCCCGCTCGCAATCGCGACACACGCTAAATCTTTGAAATATACGTTATACTTAAAACACTCATTATTTTGTTGAAAATTAATTATTTTAAGTGCTCATACCTGACTTGCGAGTTTTCTCGTTACGGCGTTATTGAAGAAGTGGCTTTCTTTCAAATATTAACTGTCAAGTATTCAGGTATACGTCTTGTTCAGATCATTTTCAAGAGTGTGATGAGGAGTTCGACGGTGACCTCTAGTGAAATGATTATGGAAGCTCCGTTGGTATGTCTATTTTTAATTGAAAAGTGTAACTTGACTCGCTAGTGGTCTAGTATGTTGGTTCTCAAATTTTTTTCGCTGTGGCACCTATATAAAAATATTTTGCGGTACAAAGTGATTAAATCTTATAGCGGTTTGAAGAAAAAAAGCAGTGCAAATTTAATCCACAGTACTTTTTAATTCGACGATTGAAACCGTTTTGATGAACTTTTCATTATTTTCTTTACGTTTATGGGAATTTTAGTTAATTGTATTCTCAAATCAACAGATCGAGAAAATTTGCACCTTTATATTTTTATGTATATGTAAAGGTGGTGGATGTTGTACTGAATAATTCAAGACGAGTGGCCTACTAATAAATAGTACTCGGCATAGATTTTACTGTAATTATTTGTGCCAGCGACCGCGACGTGTCGCTGTACATAGACCACTGACGCCCTGACGCATATAATGTATTGTTGGTTATTCAACAATATCATATCCCTTACATATGCGTACTAATATAACAGGGGCACCCCTGGCAAACTAGTTTGGGAACTTAGGGTCTAGTACGATGTTTGTTGCTTAAATAGTGTGTTTATAAAATATCTCCGCTGATTTTGTTTGTAAAACAAGCCCTACGGTGCAGATTTTTATCTAGTGAATTAATATTTTTTTAAATAATACATTTATGAGTGAACACAAATTTTCTTCATTGTTTCAACCAGTTTTTAATATCCATCTTTATTTTACTTCATAAGTTCATCCAAAAATTAAATAGAATTAAAAAAATTGTATTTATATAAGGTTTATACAAGTAAATATATAAAAAAAGTTATAGATTGAAGTATTAATAGCAGCTATTTTAATGAACTAACAAATATCGAAGATGATGTTTGTAACCCGCCAATACGCCTTGTACGATTCAGAGCCAAAATTCTGTAGCACGTCAACGATCGTATCAACAATACAACGCGTATACATGTTTTAACATGACAAGCTTATGACAATGGCAAATGACAATTAATCACATTTTTTCTGACTAGATAATTATGAAAGAGTGCAGTATACGAGATCGTGCAAGCAAAATCTTTGTCATAGAAAACTGATTTTGGACATATGGTTACTATACAAGAACCTAACCGAAGATTATACGCTTTATTTGGTATATGATTATTTACAATTTGAAAATAACAAAGCTATAATAATATAACTTAATAACATATCTCACAAACGGCAGAAAGCAAAATAGGTCGCATTCACAACGTCAAACAGAGACTACGACCCGCTGAGTCATCCGATAAATTGGCCTGGAAACATACGGGGGATAAAAATGGGCCGGGCCCATTAAATTCTTATTCAAAGGACGGCTTCTTATAAATAAATATAATATGATAATTCATACAGCGTCATCAAGGCTGAAACTGGGCTAAGAGGTCTGGAAAAAAGACTGTAGGTTCATCAAAAGTTTCAAGGACATAACTGGCTCCATTTACACGATAGTGGTATGCGTATTAATAAAATACCTGTGTCAAGTTTTTACATAGTGCAGATAAACATAACAAATACTGAGCTAAGCTTTTACAGTACCTTTTGAAAATCGCATTCCAAAGAAATTAGTGGGCTTTGGAGAGAAAGGCACTTGGCTGTCCAACTTTGGAATACTTTGCCTCTCGATGTTAGGCAAGCTAAATCACTGTCAAGTTTTAAGAAGTTACTTCGTATTCACTATTTCAAACTCAATAACTACGTGTCGTGATGTAACATTTTGTATATGTTGATTGTAATGATTATTATGTATTTTTAGTATATAATACAAATTATGTATAAGAAGAAGTAAATAATAAGCATGGATACTCAACTCAAAGCACTACACTTACATCACCAGACTCCCTATAAAAATAAATTAAATTTTTTATTTAAAAGGTTGCCTGGAAGAGATCGCTTTAACTGATAAGGCCGCCTATTGTGTATTAGTTGTAAGAACTTCTATGTTTGTAGATAAATTGAGTATACAATAAAGAGTTATCTATCTATCGAAGCATATCGAAAAGCAGTCACGCAGCGAAGTATTTCACTTTGATGACAAACCTTATAAGTGCCCTGGGTTTTGACTTTCCTATGCAATCCTAATCAAAATTTTATAATTCTTAAATTTACACAGTGCCATCCAAACTAAGTGGCACAGCGTTTGTTTTTGTGAATGTGTTTCGATGTGGGATTATAATATATGTAATATTTATTTCTTTCTAACTTCCCATAAGTTATTATCGGGATTCGCTATGAATGCTGGAATTTAAGTTTGGATAATAAATCTGCCAATACACAATTTGCTATAAATATACTACTCTTAATAATAATTTTACGGCAATGATTTTTATATCCCTTTAAAAATATCTGGCAATTTAAAAATATCGGATTGCTTCATTTTATTCCCTAAGTCAGTACTGGAATAAAAATGTAATAAATATTTATATCGCTCATTTGTTAGTACGAGTAAAATATAGATCGTACGCGACGTCTTTAGCACTTGTAGTATGTATTGTGAATAAGACAGCAAGTTTTTAATGGCGTCGAAGTCATTCTGAATGACGCGTTGAGAGATATTAATTACGATATACTCGCTCTTTCTCTCTGTGCGGGGGCGGAGTAAAAATACTGACCCCTGTGACCAGGGTCGATCGGTAGTGAAAGGCCACAGAACCTCCAAGCCCTGACGAACACCCGTGGTCTCTAAATATGCCGACAGGTTCAAGTTCTATGTGTGTAGCAGCGTGTTAGTGGTGCCCCTTGGCTCCGCTAACATTCATAGGAGACAGTCTGCTTATTATTAAGTGGGTCGTCAGCCTATCTGCTGTTCCACATCAATAAAAAAAGAGTATAGAAAATATCTCACACATATTTGTTTAAATCGCAAGTTTATTCTTCTTTGGGTGTATGCATCTCTCAATTGTATATTCGTTAAAATCCCATCCTATACAAGTTTTCATTTTTTGCAGGGAACGTACCAAAAAAGAAATACGCACATTCTATTTCTTATAACGAAAATCAGAATTCTATTTGGAATTAGCTTCTTATTCATCGTTTTATTTGTATGCAACGGTGTACAAGTGTAGAGCAACATTATTGAATATTTCTCATTTATTTCTATGTGGCGATACTTTTCTAGTGGCTCGTTGTTCAGGAAAGGCGTATTGCCGTAATCGAGGCAATAAGCCTGGGCCAAATTTTTGAAATACTTCGAAGAGGCGTTAATTCTCTGAAACTTCTGCTTTCAGTATAGCACACTTTTAAGCGATAAGGTCTCGCATAGCGGGGTTCTGTGGTCAGGGTTTGCCAAGAATACTAGCGGAGGTTTAATAATTATATGTATAAGAGTTGGAACTTTGTGCACCTAAATCATGACAAAAGTTGACTGTCTTGTGACCTATTTATTTATTGAAGGACTTTATTACTGTTCGATCCTCGCATAGAGTATTTGAAATCCTACCTCTTGATTTTGGTTACCTACCCTCACTCTCAGTGAGGTAAATGGTTAAAGCAAGGGTGGGACGAATATAATAAAGTAGTAACGCGCAAGCTTCTAAACGGGTGGGACGGTCGACGTTCGACCTCCCTGAAGACCATTCTCTGCGTCGTGCGCAATTTGACTTCAGTTTCTCCAAACTCTCAATGGCCGTGCCATAATTAATTGTATATTCAGTGTACGTGACATTTAGCTGGTGCTGTGCAACAGTTCCTCCGCGAGCTGAACCGAACCGGGAAGGGGCGGAATCAAGGTCAGTGCGAATTTCTTTGCCCACTTCAAGGTATCGCGTCTCTCTAGCCACCGCTCCTCTCCCCTCCTCTCTCAAACAGTCCACTGCTCTCGAGCTATCCTTTTCATTCCTGTACGATGCAATCTGGGTCCATGACTGGCATCTTACAATTACATTTGACAGTGTTTGTTGACATATATTATTCACCGTATCTTCGCACAGTTCTATATTTTTTTTTGTTTTTGTATTAAGCGTATTTTTCCTGAAAAATAAAAATTATTACTATTCGAGATTCTTTATCCGAGACTTTTCCACTTCGCATGGCCTTTAACAATACTGAGTCGATTGGCACGGATGTGACGCTTTTTACAACCCCTCCCACTGGCACATAGGAGGTGGCATGGCTAGACATTGTCCCCCACGTAAATCATGTTATTAAATAACAATCTATCCTATAGCTCAAAGTTAATTACTCTACTTCTGATCGCAAGGGTGTGGAAATGCACATTTTAGTTTCAAATTGCAAAATCTTACCCGAGCAATATTTTTGAGATATATCAGTTGGCACTGATTCAAATACGCTGTCAAGGATTTAAGGAGTGAGTTAAATTGGTTTCATAGTTTTAAATTTTATTTGAAGATCTTATCGCTAAAGTTTTATGGAGAAATTTTTATCTAAATTTCCAAATGAAGCCTTGCGTGGGCGAGATATAAATTTTTATAGATTTTAAAAATATTGCGGACAAGAATCTTGTTTTTATGTTTACTATGTACTGAATTTAAACTAACATAAACTAAGTAGTAGTAACTAAGTTAATATAAAATAATAATTTAAATTAAAAATAAAAGACGTCGTAGACGTGCTCTTTCGATAAACAAATGCCTTGAAGTTGAGAACGTGTCTCAGCACAATCCGGTGAAAAAATGGATGCCTAGACGCCCCAGTAAATTTGGAATGAGATATGATTAGCTCGCTACACGATATAGGGTTTTACTAAAAGACATCATCGGATTCCTATAAAATGGCAGATGATGTTGCTAATGTCCAGGTATGTTTTAATCATAGCATACATTTGCTAGCATACTTGTCCTGTTAAGTATCTTAGGAACATTTAAACGGCTAAAATGATTTAACAAAAAATTTTAGGCGCGAGTAATTCGCATTCACTTAAATATTATCTATATCATTGTGTCACGATATTTTTGGGGCATCGTATTGGTTTATATTATTGTAATTTTTATTGTAATCAATATTAAATGTACTCAGCAGCTTTCATGAACACCTATGTTCTTTTACAGAGGCAATTGAGTGGTTTTTTACTAATTGTAAACTAGCAGGAAGAGTAATCGACCTTTTCAACTAGGATTTTTGGACTAATAGGAGTTAAATGGGATAGATGTAGTAAACGTAAAAACCTTAATATATTTTAGGACTTCCGCTGCCGTACACAATATCGACCCGTATATTCTGTGTACATAGATGAAATCTCAACGGTACAAGATGATTTTTATTGAATTTGTGGGTGTCTTTTTAGGTTAGAAAGGCTATGAAAGTTCCACTTTCAGCGGATTCATTTTACCTTAACGTAAATAGAATGACAGGTCACCGACGATTCGTAGTTATCTATACAAATAAATAAAATTGGAGAGTCTGTTTGTAATATTAAAATAACCGTTTTTTACTAAGTGCATTCGGATGTATACACGGTACATATACCAAAACAACATTTTTTACAATTTTTGTCTGTCTGTCTGTTTGTTCCGGCTAATCTCTGAAATGGCTGCACCGATTGAGACAGGACTTTCACTAGCAGATAGCTGATGTAACAAGGAGTAACTTAGGCTATTTTTATTTAAGGAAAAAGAAATTGTTTTTGTTAAAAATGATAAGTTTCGGAAAATTTATACTCCAATTTAAGTGGACCTCAGATTTATATAAACAATCATATAAAATAAGGTTCAGCTTAGGCTGGACATTGTAGGTTTGAATTCTAATTTAAGTTGATTTATATCATCAATCATATTATGAAACTAGCTGTGCCCGCGACTCTGTCCGCGTGGAATAGTGACTTTGGGCAGCATTTTTGGATATATCTTATGGTATATTTTGGATTACAAACCCTGTTAACCCTAAAATATAAATAAATGAAATATGCAAACAGTCAGTGTTATCGAATTCAACTGTTTCGCCATGTAAGTAGTTTTTGTTAAACATGATAAGTTTCGGAAATTTTATATTCCAATTTAAGTTTACCTCAGATTTATATCATCAATCATATGAAATAGGGTTCAGCTTAGGCTGGACTGTGTAGGTTCGAACGTACGTATTCCGGAGGCGCATAGCGTAACAGTTGCATTCGATAACACCGACTGTTTGCATATTTCATTTATATTTTAGGGTTTATAGGGTTTGTAATCGAAAATAAACCATAAGATATATCCAAAAAATTCTGCCCTAAGTCACTATTCCACGCGGACGGAGTCGCGGGCACAGCTAGTTTTATATAATGAAATCCTTTTTGATGACATCAACTGTGTACTCTAGAATAGAACAAAATTATACAAAAATACATATTAGCTGACCCGGCAAACTTTATTCTCCCATATAAATAAAAGTATGTAGTGGACTGAATTGTAAATCTCGAATCCACTTGAAAGTATAAAAAATCGGTCTAGTCGTTTAGGTACATATTATTGGACATATGCAGTTTCATATATGACAGCGCGCATGCTTGTCGTTGAAATGTCGACAAACTGAAGAGTGACTTAGTTTTTAAATTCACTCTGGGTTTTATAAATTCACTATGACGTTGCGTCGTATCTATGAGCGGCGCGGCTTATTGGTTTTATCACTTTTTGAGCGGGAACCGCGAGTGCACCGGTCTGCGACGAATTGCTTTTTATTTATTAATAAATTGTCATTAGTGTTTGGACTAATATTATTACCTACAACTCCGATCCGATATAGGCCCACGCTATCTATAATGAGTTTTGAAGAAGGCTTTCCTGCGCTTATATACATATATTATTATTGCTAGAGTAACTATTAAAGGAGCATTTACCTACCATAAATAAATAAATGGGACATTCACACAGCGCCATCTATTTCCAAAGTAATTAGCATAGCACTTGTGTATTATGGGTACTAGAAAACTAATAGGTCATCATCATCATCTCAGCGATGAATCCCGGTTGCAGGACAAACTCTCGCTTCGGCGCCCGGGGTCCGCTTTCCGAATTTTTCTTATATATATATATATATATATATATATATATATATATATATATATATATATATATATATATATATATATATATATATATATATATATATATATATATATATATATATATATATATATTTAGCCTTTAAACTGACATGTAAATACATTTTTTTTCCTTAAGCTATTAAATTGTTGACATCGACGACTACAATATGTCAGTTTGCCCTTGTGTGGCAAAGGCCTCCCCCTAACTGTCCTAACCTAAACTGTCTCCCACGATTCCTTCTCTTGTCTTTAGGGTACCAGTTCATTACCACCTTACTCCATTTATCTATTCTCCGTATAGTATTCCCAGTCCATTTCCATTTTAGTGTTCTTATTTTTTTTACTTTTAAATGTAGAGGTCTTCTCTAACAGAAAGTAACGTGTTCCAAATATATAGTTCTCGAATTAATTATAATTATTTTCGAATGTTCTCGAATTAATCCTATAAATCCGTTTCAAGAAAGCCCATTTAGCTGTATTCGCTTAAGTGTTATGTAGAAACTTGAAGACGAAACTTTCCTTCGTGTCCCCAATAATAATACGCGCCATAAACATAAACTGCCTCCAGACTTTTCACGTTTTTGTATGCCATGCCAAACTTTAGTCCTCATGTGAAGTTTTTCCTTAGTTTTTGTTGGGTCTAATGACAGGGTATGGGGGAGACTTGAGACTTTGCTACAATGTATGCGGTACATATGTAAACAGTTGTTATTTATTTACTCTGAATAGAACGACATATTTGAACAATAGTGAGGGTAGGATGGTAAAATTTATCGATTCATTTAAGTCGATCTAGGTCGCACAGCTAAATAAAATAAGCCATTATTGCTGTATCCTAATCCTAAATATATCAAAAAATTAGATGTGCTTAAAACTACATTAATGTTAATATAAATCTAATTTAAAACTAATTCTAACTTAAGCTAACATCTGCCACTGGTTTTTCGTTTACAGCTTGTCCTTCGACAAAGGCCTCCTCCTTATTGCTGAGTATGGAGAACGAGAGGTATTAGGTATCTGATCTCTTAGTGATTTTTCAACCAATCTAAATGTCACGTGGTCATACGTATATAATTTCCACGTACCGTCGGTGAAGAAAAACAAAGTAGATATCTTTTCTCCGCGCAGGGGCGGTGAAAGAATACTGACTTTTGCGGCCGGGGTCGGCCTGTCGTAAATGGCGACAAAACAACCCTTCCTAGCTACGTCATAGGGCTCCAAGCCCGTCTGGATGGTCTGAAGTCTGCCGCCATAATAACCTTGTGTTGTGTTCCGGCATTAGTGACCCAAGTTCCTGTACCCTTATGGGACAGCAGCGTGTTCGCGATGTCACTGGTGTTGCAAACATTCATAGGCGATGGTTGATTGACCTCTTAATGCGGAACAAAACCTTCCTGTACTTTAGAAACAAATTTTAAATAGCTTCATTTAGGTTTGGTTCAATACTTATCCAATTTGGTTGATTGATAAAATTCAATACTGAATTAATATTAAGTACTGAACGAAATTGATATGAAAATTAATTTACAGTAACACCAAATTCAACAGCCACATAGTCAGATAAAATATAATTAAACTCATTCGCTATTTCACTTAGAATGGTAATAATGGCCAGTTCAATTTGACCCCGAAACGTTCTTCAGTTCGTTACATCTTTATTTAACGGCTACAATCGAGTAAAGATCTTCCTTACTGGTTGGTCCTAATCTAATTAAGATAATCTTTATTAAGGGCATATCGACTTATTCTACGAAATAAGGGTGTCGGATGTAGACACTTATCGATACAGTCTTCATTAATTTTGTGAATAAGATATCATATACATTTGATATTATTTTATTATTTTGTATAGATATTAAATACGGGAACAGTTAAAATAATTTAATAAATAATGAAAAACTATCGCTTCAATTAAATCCAGATGCGTCAAAAGTTTGGTTTCTTATCAAATTTGAAAAAATTTGATTATGTAAATACATTTAACTCCTCACTTCAGAACGATAATAGTAATCGAATATAACAAGGAAAATTGTAGAAATTAGAGTAGATGGAGTACAAGAGAAGAGGTAGACAAAAGAAAAGATGGAGAAGGAAAAGATTATATAGCGAAAAAGGGTGTGAATTTTGAGATGACGTTTAACTGAGGAAATGAAGACGAGAACATGTTTTGCCGCAAAAAAGCACATGTTTCTTATAACTTTAATATTAAATGAAGATATCACAATAATTCATTTGTAAATAAGGGCCAAGTACCCAAAAAATAAAACTTGGGAAATTTAATTGAAATATATCCAGTAGTTTTGCCGTGATGCGCGCACAACTGCATATCTCTATCATTTTATTTATTTAAGACGGGTCTAGCCTATGACCCTCGCAGGCGTTTCGTCAGGTTATTAAATATATATTATAAATAAATAAAAATATCAGCCCACAACGTCCCACTGCTGGATTCGGGTCTACCCTCCAGAGGGAATGGACAGTATACTCTCCACTATTGTTCAAGACTGATTATATTATACATACTAATGCTCTCGGTATATAAATTTCCTCACCATGTTTTTCTTGACCGGTCGGTCGGTACATGGAAATTATGCTATAATATGCACAGGCAAGACAAACTGTTTAAACGGTGCATACCATAGTGGGATTATAGCAATTCATCACAAGAAGAAAATAAGAGACAGAAGAAGACATAATGTGCAATAAAAAATGATTTTATTTTGGAATTAGATCGTCGCACTGCTTGGAACCATTTGTTTCGAAGTTTAATATCTTGAGAACATTTAAAAACATTTTTTCGGTTGTTTTTTTAGTATTCGTAATTTTTTTATATCTTTATCAATATATTGACGATGATATTACGATTTAATTGATAAAAATCAAAACATTGTATCAGCTATATGGTACGAGGAGTAGAAATTATCGTTGTGACGTCACACGCGCTCGGGTTTGTTCGGGAACTGTCGGCGTGTTTTCGGTACTGGATTCAAAAATGTATTTTTAATTGATATAACTTTTTAATTACACAAAAAATATTTTGTTATAAAACATATCCATCTTTCCATTTATAATTTTTTTTTCAAAGACCCAATTACCGGTTTGATTATAAATATATATTTAAATGTAAAATTTATCCTCTTTTTATTGCTGTGCAACAGCTTAAACTTGCTTGCTTAACAGTAATCAGTTATCGTTGCCTATGGATGTTAGCAACGCCATGCGCACCGCGAACACGTTGCCATCCGCATATAGGTACAAGAACCTGGGTCACTAATGCTGGAACAAACGCAAAATCGGTATCCTAATCCCTATACTACACTAGGGATGGTTGCCATCCAGACGGGCTTGGTACCTACCGCCTAGCTAGGATTGTTATGTCACCTTTTACGACAGGCCGATCCCGGCCGCAGGGGTTGGTTTTCTTACGCCCCTGCACGGAGAAAGCCAAACGTATTTTGTACTTATGTCGATAATAAATAAATAAAATACTACAATTATCGATTATTCCTTCACATCCCTATTAGGGCCTGAAATAGAAAATGAAGTAAATGTAATTACTGTGTTATCTGGTGTATTGAAAGACATAAGAATCACTAAGTCTGCCTAGATTTAGGTACAAAATGATTGCTCAACCAAATTTCGGCGACTACCTTCATTTCTGTTTGAAGCGAGGTTAGTTCAATAAATTTCTTGTTTTATGTCAAAGTTTGACAAGAAAGATAACCACTTGTTTGCACCGTGTGCGAAGAACAAGCGCTTTCATAGACTCCTTATATGATTGGCTGTGCCAATCTTCAACCCTTAACAACATAGAATGTACTTGACCAACAATTTGCAAGATAGACGCAATGCGTAATTAACTGCGAGCTCCACCTGAGCTGATCCAGACCGAGGAGGTCGCAAGGTTGGTGGAGTTTTTACTACCTTATCTAGTGTGGGGACCAATATTATATATATATATATATATATATATATATATATATATATATATATATATATATATATATATATATATATATATATATATATATATATATATATATATATGTGTGTGTGTGTGTGTGTGTGTGTGTGTGTATGTATGTATATCTACTAGGTAAAGATGATGATATATATAGATGACGGCTAACAGAGAAGAATGGAAAGAGAGACCATGTTGTACCGACTCCATATAATGTGGAATAAGGGCAGAAAGAATTATTATATCTAAATACTATGCAGAATTTTTCGTAGATGATTCTAGACTTACTGTTTGTATTCCATTAATCATTTTCCACTCTTTTTTCGATTTATTTTTTTCTGTTATTCACTCAGCGAAACGGGAACAGCTTTGTATAACAACTGTTACATAACTGTTATCAAGCCTACCAAGGGCGGATATAAAAACAAACGAGCTATGTGATCGCTTACACTTAAGTCTTACTTACTCCTATAAGTTTATTCGGAGCTAAGTTTCCTTCGAGAGGGTTACAATACGGTTGAGTTTGCAGGAAACTTGTATTAAAGTTATACACATGAAAAATACTTATAAATATATGACGACCTCCTGGCGTAAAAGCTAGTCGGTACGCTTGCGGATTTGCAAGCAGCTAGCAACCCTAGCTACGTGGTAGGGCTTGAGGCCCTACCACGTAGCTAGGGTGGGTTGTTTTGTCGCCTTTACGACAGGTCGACCCCGGCCGAGGTTAGTATTCTTTCTCCACCCCTGCACGGATAAAAACATGTATGTGGGTACTATTAAAAGAATAACTCATAATTTTCACGCCGTTGTAAAGGACGGTACACAAATAATAACATCAAAGTGAGCAACTTAAGGGTTATTTACACGTTAAACAAACACTTTATCGTTGTTTCAATATTAGCTATATAAAGTTTGTTGAATCGAGATTATAGAGAGGTATTTTAGGAAGTTTTATTGCTCTACTATTTAGTGCGGCTTTCTTTGCATGTTGATCTTTTTTAAAAACGTTTATGTTGATCTTTTTTCTTCGTACATGGGCGGAGTTAAAAGTAAGTACTAACTCCTGCAGCCGGGGTTTGCCGACGTAAAAGACGACAACTTTATCTACGTGATAGGGCAAGCTCCAAGCTCGTCTGAATAGCAACCACGACCATTTGTGTTGTGTTTCGCCATAAGTGACCTAGGTTCCTGTACCCATATGGGACAGCAGCGTGTCCGCAGTGCCTCTGGCTTCGCAAATATTCATAGACGACGGTAGCTGCTTACTATTGGGCTGTCAGCCTGAAAAATATAAAAGAGCTTACTAGATGAGCTATCGAGTGTTTAGCTCTGATCGACTTCAATGTCAAATTTAGGTATTGGATTCCCAACAAGGTAAATAAGGTACGATTCTTTTGGGGTTTGTTCTTAATCTTCTGGAATCAACTTCAAAGATTTTTAGTACTTACAAGTTACTTTACGTCAGTACATAAAATATGTTGTTAAAAACATATTTCTAAATTAGAATAATTTTTGTATTCTCTATGTCATGGCGCTCACGAGCCCAATGTGATTCACATAGCTCAATTTATTTTTAAAGATAATAATTTCGGACATGTTAAAAATACAATAATAAATTTGTAGGTAGCTTGTAATGTGTGCTTACATACGACCGCCGACAACTCATTGCCTTTATCGTTATCATTGCTTTGGTAGAGCAGACAGGCCGACAGCCTACTTAATAGTTACCGTTGCCTCTGAATGTTAGCAGCACTGCTCTCATCGCAAACGCGCTCTCGTGAGCGTAGAACTGGAAACTGGTCACTCATTTTTTTTATTTCAAGAGTTCAGCAGACAGGCAAACGGCCCACCCTGGCAGGTGGTCACCGTCGCCTATGGACGTCTGCAACACCAGGAGCACTAACAACGCGCTGCCGGCCTCGAAGAAATTTTATAACGCCTTTTTTGAAGAACCCCATATCGTACTGCGCTGAGAAAACCTTAGCTGGAAGCTCATTCCAGATCCTGAGAGTACGCAACATGAAAGTTCTTGAGAACCGTTTCGTACAAGAAAGAAGAGACTCCAAGAAATGGGGATGAACATCCAGCCGATGGCGGGCAGTGCGGTGGTAGAAAGACTCATGCTGGAAACCAACTCAAGGTTATTATGGGAGCATATTTAGAGTCCAGGGTGGTTCTATCCAGACGGGATTGGAACCCTACTACCTAGCTATGGTTGTTTTATTGCCTTTTATGACAGGACGCGGCGTCAGGGGTAAGTATTCTCTGCCCCTGCTCGGAAGAAATGATTAATTATTAACTTCTAAATACCAACTAGACTCAAAATGCAATCTTGTTATTACAAAGGAATATTTAATGCAATTATTTTTTTTTTTTATTGCTGTAGGACAGCAGACAGGCTGACGGCCCGCTTAGGATTTAGCAGTTACCGTCGCCTATAGTTGTATGCAACGCCAGTAGCACCGCGAACACGCTGCTGTCCCATAAGGGTACAGGAACTTGGGTCACTAATGCCGGAACACAACATAAGGTTATTATGGCGGCATACTTAAGACCAAAGGTGGTCGCCATCCAAACGGGCAATTAGCAGCGAGTCGAATTATATGCTGTCTATATATGTAAAGAAATTATATTTCTTAAATTCCCTTTGAATGTACATGCAGTCTTCGATTCCTGGTAAAATAAAAATAGGAATAGTGTGATTGCAATATAAAGAAACATTGTTCGACCACAGCCACAGATGTCATCGCAGTTCTGTCAAAATCAACTTTTATTTAGGAAAGTGGTGTGAATTTACAAAATTAATATAACGGAATCCACAAGTTTAATTAATAGACTTTGAATGTCGTTTCTTTGTTTTTTCATATGATAGTTAAAAGAATAGTATAGGTATTTTATAATATAAAAGTGTAAACATAGATTTTAAATAAATACTTTGTTTTTTCAGAGCAACACATTTGTTTATTTTGCCGATTCCTTGATAATCCAGACAAATTGTCTTATAAAACGACATTTTTTGAACTTAATATTATCCGAAATGGACAAATTAAGATTCACATTCACAGTGGCCATGCCGCCTCCGCCGGGCCCCGGCTGGAGGGGTAGACCCAAAAAGTGCTGGCTTGACGTCGTAAAGGGTGATATGCGTGCCAATGGGCTAACTACCAGGGATGCTGAAGATCGCGCGAAGTGGAGTAGAAAAAGTCGGAAAGCGGACCCCGGGCACCGAAACGAAAGTTTGGGTGGCAACCGGGACTAACGCTAGGATGATGATGATGATTCACAGTATTAGCGGAAAGTGACGGAAAAACCAATGTAATTGGCATTACCACAATAGGGACACCCGATGGTCATATTTTAATCTTCCTGAGGATTTAAGATATATATATATATATATATATATATATATATATATATATATATATATATATATATATATATATATATATATATATATATATATATATATATATATTAGAAAATACGGTCCCTTTGACGTTCCATCACTTCAAAACTACTGAACATATCGGAATGGATCTGCGACTATTCAATGCGGTATTTTTCGTAGATAGTTTTATGCTACTTTTTTGGATTTCATTGACCCTTTGTCAATTTTTTTTTAATTTACTATCTTCTGTTATTTGCCCAGTGAAGCGGATTTGAACGGCTAGTTATTATACATATATGTATTATTGTATATATGTATGAAATAATTAATCGAGACAAACTACAAATTTCGTTATATCTGCGTGTGTTGTCAAGTTACGCACAAATAAAAATTAGATATTAAATCTAATTCTAAATTAAGGATGTTAAATATAAAATCTTCATTTTCTAATCCTAAGTGATGAAAAGCAAAATTAAAATCTGAAATCTCCTAAAAATACAGACTCTGTTAGTTCAGTTGTTACTTTTTATCCTTTTTAACGGTAACGTTTTTTACATAATTTTGGGACCCTCCAGGTTTTGGGTCTTTAACATTATAATTACACAACCCTAAAAAGGTTTTACAAGTTGTTATAATTTCAAATTAGTTAAGTTTAATCGCCCTGTTTACAACAAGTTTTTGTTAATCATGTTGAAAAACTCACATAAAACATACTGTATATTACAATAGTTGTGAATTATTGACCTCAGAGTAGTCAACCGATCTTGCGACCTTCCAAGACTTAGGGTGATGATTAGCTGTACCTACCCGTCGCTAACCATAGGCGGCCCTATATAGGCGGGGAACCACTTTTTAATTCCGTAAAAAACTGTGTGACGTAGAAGCTTCGGGGGTAAAGCAGACGCGGGTCTGTACTGTAGCATGTACCTCACACAATTGCGCCGGATACTAAAATACGTTTATAAAAAAAGCAAAAAAGAGTCAATAATTTACTCCGATAAAGACAGCAAAAATTATACATTTTTTTAGCCCACATGCTTCATATCGCGGCGAGTACCTCTATCCTGAAAGGAGAATTCAGGATAGAGGTACTCGCTTTTTCTTGCCTTTATTATACTTCGCACCCAAATCGCGGACTTTTTTGTTGAATTGAAAATAAATTACATATATATTTTGCAATTCATACAACCACCTCGTTTCAAAGTAAGCGGCAAGCGCTTGTATTTTGCATATTCAGCAAGTTATATATACTTTATTGGAATAAATATTATACATAACATCTAAACTCAAGATGGAAATCAAATCCGAAACCCAGGCATTGCAACATGTGAAAGCGGCTGCGCTGAGGACTTCGTTAATAATCAACCCAGAATGGAAATACTTTAATCTATACAAATAAATAAAAATGGAGGGTCTGTTTGTAATATTAAAATAACCACTTTTTACTAAGTGCATTCGTACGTATACACGGTAGGTACATATACGAAAACAACATTTTTTTTTAAATTTTTGTCTGTCTGTTTGTTCCGGCTAATCTCTGAAACGGCTGGACCGATTTTGACGGGACTTTCACTGACAGATAACTGATGTAACAAGAAGTAATTTAGGCTACTTTTAT
Organism: Malacosoma neustria; assembly: GCA_963693495.1. Classification (NCBI taxonomy): domain Eukaryota; kingdom Metazoa; phylum Arthropoda; class Insecta; order Lepidoptera; family Lasiocampidae; genus Malacosoma; species Malacosoma neustria. The sequence goes on from OY856397.1 coordinate 3,676,397, forward strand.
TTTAGAACCAAAAAATGGTTTTAGTTAAAAGTGATCAGTTTCAAATCTTTACTATGCCAATTTAAGTTGACCTCAGATTCATATCATCAATCATATGAAATAGGGTTCAGCTTAGGCTGGAATTTGTAGGTTCGAACGCAGTTTGTATATTTCATATATTTATATTTTAGGGTTTATAGGATTTGTAATCCAAAATAAATCATAAGATATATCCAAAAAATGCTGCCCAAAGTCACTATTCCACGCGGACGGAGTCGCGGGCACAGCTAGTATCATATATATTTTAGGGTTTATAGGGTTTGTAATCCAAAATAAAGCATAAGATATATCCAAAAAGAATTTTTTGGATATATCTTATGATTATTCTTTGGATTTATCCTAAAGTTAATAGTGACTGGGCAGAATTGCCCAGTCACTATTCCACGCGGACGGAGTCGCGGGCACAGCTAGTATAGTAAAGATACTGGGACAATTTACACAACGCCATCTAGTATTAAAGTAAGTAGCACAGCGCTTAATAGTTATAGTTATTAAAACACTGATATTCCACTTATATATACTTTTATTTCTTTTTATTGCTGTAGGACAGTAGACAGGCTGAAGCCCACTTAGAATTGAGCAGTTACCGTCGCCTATAGATGTTTGCAACGCTAGCGAATTTGGGTCACTAATGCCGGAACACAACACAATCATTATGACGGCATACTTTACACCAAAGTTGGTCGCCATCCAAACGGGCTTGCGGCCCTACCACGTAGCTAGTGTGTCAGTCAGTGTAGTATTCTTTCTTTGCCCCTTCAAAGATATATTTTTTTATGGATTTTGTAAATACAAATTATAATGATTTCTTTTTAACGATAATTTTTTTCGCTCCTGCAGTAATATATTATTCTATATGTTGAAAAAAGGATCCCGTCCAAAGCGAAGCTCTTAATAACAATTTTAAACATTTTTTTCAATTCTGAAGATTTCCCAATCCAAAACACGAAATATACGAAATACGAAATTTTTGTTTTGAATTTTTATAGATCAGCGGCATTTCATGGTGTCATGCTGCCTAAATATAGATTTTACTCAGAATTAAATGCTCCACAAAAGTCCATATTGCGGCGAAACCATGACTCACACTGGCGGTCACTAAACTTGTTTTTTTTTTCATGAAATCAGCTACTATCTCGTAAATGACAAGAGCTGCAGAAAAATGTTAATGTCAAACTTAAATGAAACTTGCAAAAGTAGACCACGTTCTTCTTAAAGGTACAATCTATCTCTGTACGTAAATCAATCAAATTGGTTTAACAGTTTAGGCGTGAACGTAACAAACAGAGTTACTTTCAAATATGTATAATAGGTATTAGTATGAATTTAATTAAAGGACTACTTAAACCCGGGACGTGAATGGAGCCCGTGACCTCCATAGCGTGCCGACTTTACACGACTTCGTCATTTAATAATCAACCCCAGACTTCGAATTCAAAGCATTTATATCTGAAACACTAACACAATCCGCCTAAACGTCTAACAATATATTTATTTGTCAAGGGATATTGTCAAAGGCAATTTTTCCAGCATCCCGAGCTCGTTTAGGGCGGATCCGCTTGATTTATTAGTGGGAAGTGGGAATTCAAATTAAACTACATTGCTGTTGAAGCGTGCATTTGTCGTGAGAACGTAATGGGATGCTTTTATCTTAGAGCTTCATCTATATTCTTTATCTGAAAGACGAATCTAGGATATTTACTATGAAGTTTTATAAATGTATCCAACCTGTTCAGCAACGGGGGTCTTCGGGTATTCCAATAAATTGTTTTATTATATCCGTTTGTAAACTGTTTTTTTTCGATCAGACAGCAAGCGGATGAAAGACCCTCGCTGTCATTCGTTGTTCCGCGTCACCTGTCAACGTTAACATTGAAGTTTCTTTCTTCGTTTAATACATTAATGTCAACTTTTTATTAACTTTAGTTCATTCCAAACATATTTTCATTTTAAGTAAATTTTTAATTAAAAACAATATATATTTATAACAAATATTTATTAATTTCTAAATATTGTTACCAATTTTATAACTATTTATTTGTACTGTCTTCAGGATTACAGATAGCTTTCGAACCGATCACCGCGTTTGACCCCCCCCCCCCCTTATTTTTCGCCATTAAACCTGTCACTTCTTTAATCTACTTAGAAATTGGCAAAATCAATGCCAAGGGCGTTGGAGCCACACCTTCAAAAACTGAACTGAACTTCGTTTAATAGGTAACACGCCGTGCTTTCCCTGTCAGAGAATATATAAATGAATTCACATATCGCCAACTAGTACCAGTGTAACAGAGCGTTTGTGTTATTGATACTTATCAACTGATTTACTATTTATAAATAAATGTTATAAATAAATACTTAATAAATAATCATCGGAATGTCTGCGGTGGTCGCGGGTTCGATTTTAATTCCAAGTCATGGTTATGTAAGTACTTATTATGTATTTATTTACGAAAACCTTTTTCTCTCCGTGTAGGGCACTTGCCCATTGCAGTCGTCAAAGGTGGCAAAACAACTCACGCTAGGTATTAGGGCTCTAAGTTCGTCTGTATGCCAACCACGTCTCTAAATATTGCCATTGCGTTGTGTTCCGGCATAAATGTACCAGCTTCCAGTTCCCTACGTGGACGACCGCGTGTTAACGGTGCCATTGGCGTCGCAAAGATTCATATGCGACGGTAACTGCTTACTATGAAGTAAGCCGTCCGCCCATATGCTGTTGAGCAATAAAAAATTCAAAACAATACTTACTTCATTAATACAATAAAGATCTATTTAAATCGGTTATACGTGATAAAATTCCTATTATAAATCTGAAATAAAAACTCTTTAACTAGAAATTATTTTTTATGAAAAGGCTAAAAGCTTCTCTGAAAATCCAGGGTGGCCTTTCATGACAAATTGTAAAGATGGTATATAAATAGTCTTTTATGTATTTAGAGTTAATCGTATCCAAGCAAATGCATTGCCACCTCTATTCTACGACGACACTGCCATCTCTCGATTCTTTCATTCAAAATATACGCTGCGCACGCGTCGCATCGATTTCCGTTGTTCTATTCCAATATTTCAAGAAATTAACTAACGCAATCGAAAGTAGTTCGTGCCAGTGCCTCCCACAGCCATAATCGAAGAGCCCCAGCAGCAAGACCGAGGTAAGTGGTTGTGCATTTGTGTTTTTGAAGTTCCATTCCCGATACCGAACATAGTCTATAATAACCTTCTTTGTGTTGGAGTACAAGTAACACAAGTTTCAATTCCTCTACTTAGATGGTAGCGTGTAAGTGGTGCCCCATCCATAAGCGATGGTAATTGCTTGATATTAAGTGGACCGTTAGCCTGTCTGCTATTATAAAGTTAATATAAAAATACAAGTTTGACCTTATAAATCGATGCTGAGTAACGGAATCTCTTCATCCCATTTATAACTACGATTTTTCATAAGCAATCAATCTTCAACACAAACAGAACTATAGATCAAGCGATTTAAAATGGCTCGTACACGCTTTTCCTAATAGCCATGGCGTAGTGACACGTCAGCGAATCACACGCGAAATGGCAGTGCATGTTACGGTCACAGTGACAGCGTTTAAATTACATTAAGAGAATTTGCAAGTGGGAGTGGAATGATTTATCTGACAATAAAACACTGTGCAATATTTGGCAACACATTGACAGCCAAATACTCGGATTCGAGTGTGACAGGATTCCTATAGCATAGCACCTACTCGGATCCAAAGAAAGGTTAATTTGAAATATTATTAAATATAATCGTTATCGAATTTTAACAATCATTATGTTAAGTATATATATGTTAAGTATACTAAAAATAGTTTCTTTTACAGGCGGCTTATCGTAAAAGGCGACAAAACATCACTAGCTAGGTGGTAGGACTCCTAATCTCAATATGATGTCAAAATAACCTTCTGTTGAGTTCCAGCATAAAAGACCCAGGATCCAGTTGTCCTACGCGGACGGCAGCGTGTAAGCGGTGTCGATGTCATCGCAAACATCCATAAGCAACGGAACTGCTCATTATGAAGTTGGTCGTTAGCCTACCTACTTGAGCAATGAAAAAAAACAGTTTCTAACTTTTTTTAAATTGGAAATGTCAGCTAATATTTTCATCTGATTTTTATTATTTTACCTGTAATTGGAAGATCAGCTTCTCAAAAGAAATGGCAACCTTCCTTGGCCATATGTTACCTATGTTATCCATTTTTTTATTATATGTTCTTACTTTAGACTGAATTTAATCTTACACTTAGGCCATACAACTATACTGAATAATACTACTCGAAAACAGACACGCTGTATATCAGACCCGACCTTTATTTAGGATCTAACACACGGCGTCAGCGAATCGCACTGGCACCAGTTTTTACGTTCCAATAATATTCTGAGTTGTTCCTAACTGCGAACAACAGAGCCGAATGAGTTACGTCCCAGACTTGGCAGATATAAATGCGTGCTACTGGAAAACACAGGTCAAGATTATTTGCACTGGACGTTACGCTGTATTGCTGTGCGCCTCCCAAAGTAAGGTTTTTATTTTTATTTTGGCTGCTTTAGCTCTTGGTGAGGCCAAAAATCTTTGTTTTGACTTAATTTTGTTGTGTGTATATTTTTCCGACTGATTTTCCATTTATTGACGGTGAATACTATTTTTCTCATTTTTCTTTTATTATCTTTTTTTATTGCTCTTTCTTTTGTTCCATATTATATATAATCTATACATAGCTCTTAAAGCTGGAAAATAGTTCATTTTCTATATTATTTCTTATTGAGTATTATACTAAATAGGCTGAGGTAGATCCTCAGTAGTATATATCACCTCTACACCTCCAGGAGTTTACAGTGGCCCTGATGTGAATATCCACATATTCACATCAGCACCCTATTGAACTCGTTACCACAATAGAACAAGTCTTAGTATAATAACGCCATTTTTGAAAATTGTATCACAACAGTGGTTTACTCAGACGCTTTCGGGATGTAATACTATAAAAACTTTGGCACTTTAAACCGAATGCCCGTTTTCAATTTGTGTCCCAAATGTGTTCATGAATAACATACATTTAGTTGTTTGTTGTTTTATTTGTTAGTAATTTATATATAAATATAGCCTTGAATTAAAAATAAAACAAAAACCCAACCAAAAACTGAACAAAGAGTCCATAACGTACACGTTCGAGGAAACATGGAAATGACACTTCGCAAACTTTTGGCCCTTTAGGGCAAGATTCGAAGAGTTCAAAGTTTAACCCTTGAACAACTAAAAGTCGCGAATCTGGCAAATGAGTTGATGGCATATTGCCCTTTACGAGTCATTTGAGTGGATAAACTTCAAAAAGGGTAGGTATATACATTATGAATTACTGTTGGAGAGATTAGTTATATTTATTGGCAATGGATCGTAGCAAGTGGAAAGAAGTGGTCTCTGCCTACCCCTACGGGGAAGAGGCGTGATTATATGTATGTATGTATTAGCAATAGATGGAGTTGTTTGGAGCTGTGAAAAACAGAGTGAATGCAGGATGGATGAAATGGCGACAGGTCTCAGAAACAATTTATGACCCAATAATAAATACCACTTGAACTCAAAGGTAAAATTTATAAATCCGTAATAAATCCTGTCGTATTGTATGGATCGGAATGCTGGGCCACAAAGGGGATGGATGAAAGGGTGTTACATGCTGCGGAGATGAGAATGCTGAGATGGATTTGTGGAGTTACGAAAATGGATAAAATTAGAGACTTTCAAGCTTCCCTCTAATATACTCGATATTAGAGGGAGGAAGTGTGAAATTAGCGCCAGTTATTGAAAAACTTAAAAGTAATAGACTGGTTTGGTCATGTAATAAGCAGGGAAGAATGGCATATAATAAGGAAAATGATAGAAATGAGAGTTCATGCATACAGCAGTAGAGGTAGACCAAAAAAAAGATAGATGGATAGCGTAAAAGATGATATGGCAAAAAAGGTGAATGTCGGGATGACGGTTAACAAAGGAGAGTTGTGCCGACCCCATATAATATGGGATAAGGGCAGGAGAAAGAAAATGGAGTTGTTTGATTTTACATCGCGGTATAGTTTACTGAATTGAAAAGTTAAAAAATAAATGTCATTAAACGTTCTCTTCTCAGGCAGGCCAGTCAAACGTAATAGATCTAGGGACACTTTCAGTTTCCCATAACCCCCTAACCTCATACTACATACTAAAGATATGAACCGATTACAAATATTCAGCTCTGCTTTCAACCGATTAATCTAGAGAATAAACCGGTTTTTTGCAATCGGTTTATAAAAAAAGGGATAAAAAAGTTATAATTAGATGGATATGGATATGGTAAATCAATGGATTAAACCATAATTTTGGTAATCAAAACAGAGTTGATGCACTGCAGTGCTCTGTAACCTTCTTCTGCGTGACGATAGTATGTATCCTGATGTCGAGAACATAAGCTCGGAAGGCACAGAATTTGCCAGCACTGACGTTTGTATATTTCCTAGCTATTAAAGTGCCAATAACTTATATGTGCGTTTTTCTTCAATTCCATGATCAGTTTCCATAGACGTGCATAGTATGTTTACTATAGAAGCTGCAGCATTTGAACTCTCAGTTCGTCGTTGTTTCATAGTCTAAAATTCCCCGTTTTTTATTTCTTTGCTTACCTCCACAGTTGCAGAAACAGAATCAGCTATATTGGTATTTAATTAAATTTGTCAACTTACGTTTTACAAGATCTTTATCAGAAAGCATATTTTCAGATTGGCGAAAGCCGTTCCGCAGCATTGGATGTAAATAAGTGGAGATTTGATTTACAGATATCTTTTCATAAGCCAATAATCGTTTATTCATGCTACAACTTATTGTTGCTGCCAACTTAGTGAACTTTCCGTTAAATCTAGTAGTTTGTACTGCCAGTTTAGGGAAATTTTCCACAAATCTAGCACATTTTGGTTACGAAAAATAGGATATTATTATTTCTTCAACTATACTTACTCTAAAAATGGATTAAGGTAATATATTGAAACATGAGTTTCATATATGTCTTTTTACGTAAACGATGGTAGGTCCTAGATGCTTCTGTGGTAGATATGGATCTATACACCTAGTTGCTGAATTGTGCTATACACAAACCATGACAAAATAGACATATGACAAAAAGTGGCTTATGCTAAAAAGTAGGTACAGGACGGGTTTTTAAAGACGAAAATACAAATAAACACAAAACATATATTTTAGGTAGAATTTTTGTTACTACACATGCACATGCACATAGGGCATCGATGTCTTTTACACATATGTTTTTCCCATTGCGGTCACAATATTGTTGTTTTAACTCCCAATGAGTAATGACAATGTTAACACAGGTGTTTCGTAGTTTAGAAAATGAGCTATTGCAGTTTTAGTGTTTCTTCGTAGCTGTGGAATCCCATACTGCCTAATTAGTAAAGGCTTTATCACTTCAATCAACAAGTCTTTCGTGAAAGTTAGTCTGGCCATTTTTTCCTCTTAATGATTTAAATTATATAATATTGTTGAATTAACATTAGCTGTATTTAACATTTCGTTAAAAAACTTTTGATGAACACCTTCTTGTCCGACGTGGAACTGTATACAATTTTCAAGCTTGATCGAATGAATCTGTTCCACCTTTCATCAATGTCGGTATTTGTACTATTGCTTGAAAACTATTTTATTTCAGTTTGGAGCATAAAATAGTAAAGTTTGATTATTTGCGAAACAGTATTTAGTTATTGATGGTAATGCTTATTCTGTAAAACTACATGGAATTTCTTTTTTATTCTGACGAATTTGAAATAAACCAATTACCGTGAACCAATTATCCATCACAACTGTCCGATCCGAATCCCGAATTACTTATACTAATTCTCTTACAAAAAAATTCGCAAATGGTTTGTTACGGATATGGCACAGATTTTATCATGTATGAGGTTTTAGAATCATTTAATATCAAAAATTTGATACCATAATGATTAGGTTTGCTCGGTAAATACATTCTGAAAATGCATCTACCTTTAAATCTAACCATTTGTTCGTCTACAATACAAATTTCACAGGGTCTGCAATATTTTCTACAATTCGATATGAATTTATCCCAAATTTCTCGTATCAGCGCAAATTTATCAAGTTTTCGATGTTTTTTACGGGTACTTTTGTCATCAAATCTGAGGCATTTCAATAAAAATTGAAATCTGTGAGGAGACATAGCTTTGAATATTGTAACGGAAAATTATTCACTCCACAACGCGTTCACATCTAATGTACCTGCAATGACGGGTTCCCCCGTCAAGAGAAGGTTTTTCCCCGAGACCAAAAAAGGAAAGAAAAAGGTATACTGTAAATGAATATCATAGACTAAATATTATAATACACTTGTAAAATGGTGAAGATTTTTATATAACGTATCAAGTTTACCGTATACCGTATTATGAAGAGATGGGGCACATGAGCGCAATGCACGGGGAGTACCCTGTTGCACGTTACCACCCGGCGGGGTCTGCGTAAAATATTTCCATCTCGAAAATAGTAAAGTAGAATTTAAATTGAAGACTAGAATTATATTTTTTTAACAATTCACAATGACGATTGTAATTTTTGGTCAACGGGCCATCCATAAATCACGTCACACGAATTTTATGACGTTATGGGTATATTATATAAACACGTACACATACTCATAGAAACACGCTGACACTCATATACAAACCCTCACATACAATACTCATACATACATATATTATTATATTTATTATACATTATTCAAAGACACACAAATATATAATATATGTAAATCCATAAATATAATAATATATGTATGTATGAGTATTGTATGTGAGGGTTTGTATATGAGTGTCAGCGTGTTTCAATGAGTAATGTGTACGTGTTTATATAATACTAGCAGCCCGTCCCAGCTTCGCATGGGTATTTAACAAAAAATTAAACCCTTCTATTTTTTTTCGGTCTCGTGGAAAAACCTCTCTTGACGGGTTCCCCCGGCCCGGGGGGACCGAGGGATATAAGGGACTCCGCAAAAGATGTTCGACCCACTAAAAAACCCCGCTGTTCTCTTATCGTCTACGCCCGGGCCCACGGATATATGGCCTGCCGATCTCGTGGCCCGGGCCGGCGCCGGCCCACGCTTTGTCTTAAAGCGGGCCCCTTCTAAAGTGCTGGCGCCAGGGGGTCAGGGTTTCGTCCCCCCGGCGCTCTCTTGTAACAACTCTAGGAGTTGAGGGAGGCTGTGGAACAGCACGCGGCCTTTTCCCTCGCGGCAATAGTGCGGGCGGCGGATCCTCCCCCGAGGGGCCGCCCGCGGCCGTTTTCTACGTCGGCCGGAGATCGTTGCCCGCCCTCCGGCGCCGACGACGCGGCCTACGTTGGCGGGAGGGGAGTGCGGTGGCGGACTCCCGCTCCCGTTCCGCCGCCTCCCTTGCAGACACTACTGTCTCGCAAAAGGAGGCGACGGCCGTCCATCCAGGATCGCCCCCGACCATGGACAGAACCAGGGCCGGGAGTGACAGGTCCGCGGCCAATTCCGGCCGGGACTCGCATCCCCGTCGCGTGCTAGTCAGGCGTGGGTACGACTACCAGACGACACTCCAGAAAAAGCAGAGTCGCCTGACGTCGTAGCCGGCCCAGCAAGACCAACCGACAGCGAGGATGCAATTCCCGCCTCGGGAACACTCCCTGTGCAGGCGCAGTCGAAATAGGCATGGTTTCGACTACCAAATCAGGTCCCAGGGCAGAACCCGGGACCCCAATCAGTATTCGCAATCATCCCACCGGGGACCACGCCACGAACAGAGAGCTAAGTTGGAAAGGATGTAAGAGGTAGACGGAAAGAAAGGTAGGACTCTGTCGCCTCGAACGGAGAGGGGAGTGAAGCGACGGATGCTCGGGCACCTCAGGTACGCACACCCGTGCACTCCTCGGACAGAGGAGCGCCCCTGAGGGCAAACCCTTCTATTTGCGTCAGGTTACTAAAAAAATAAAATTATAAAGAAAGTTTGAATATTATTATTTTTATGAGCTTTTATTTTAATGATTTTTTTTGTTATTACTTTTTATTTATTTTTCGTTATTTTTTAATAAGTATTCTAATTTTTGTAAAAACCCCAGTGACGCACGCCTACATTGCATAAGGTGCTGCTTAGCTAGCCGAACAGGGTGAGCGGCTACCACGCAACATTTTTCTAATACTTACATTTTTAAACTCGTGATATCTTTCGAATGGAATATCCGAATTGAATAATTCAAAAAGTTATATAAAGGTATTGAAACAGTTTTGAATATGAAGTAATTTATTTTGATAAGGATTAATACCAAGATCCAAATAAAGAGCCTTTTCTAGGGGCGGCATTTCAATTAATTTTTTAAAATAAAAGAACACTTATTGTGGCATAACTATAATAGTTAGACATATGCTGTCGCGACACTTTTTGTAAATAATGATGTGTTCTGCAAAGTTGTAGTACATTATTTTATTCTATCATCAATAGTTTTCGCAACGCACGCGATTTAAATAATATTTTAGGTAATTTTTTTACACTTTGGGTTACATTATTAGAGTTTTAGTAAGGATCCCTAATTTTTTTGAAAATATAATATAGCCTATGTCACCCGGGGATAGTGTAGCTTCCCAACAATGAAAGAATTTTTTAAATCGGGTCAGTAGTTTCGGAGCCTATTCAAAGCAAACAAACAAACAAACAAACAAACAAACAATCAAATCTTTCCTCTTTATAATAGTAGTATAGATATAGATACCCATAACGTTTTAACCCCTCTTCCCGTCTTTGTCACAGGTGGTCACATTTTTAGAACCCCCTCCTCCTTGATATGACGTCACATATTTTCCAATTTTATGCATGTATTTAAAAATAATCAAAAGAAAAAAGTTATTTTCATTGTTTTTCTTATTTTTAAAACGTTTTTATTAGCTTGGTATGTATGTATCTATAAATCTACGTATCTATGTAACGGGATCTTTGAACTTGATTTTCACCCCTTTATAAAAGACGGATTGATTTGAAACCTTGCACACTTATCAAGGACCGATAACAATGCAATGACTTATATAGTTTGTATCATTATCCTTACCAGGATCCTCAGAATTAATCGATTTTCGGACCGGTTCTCGTTCAATCACCGAAATTAAGCAGCATCGGACGCGGTCAGTACTTGGATGGGTGACCGCCTGAGAACACCGCGCTATGTTGGCTTTTTGCTCTTTAAAAAGCTAAAAGCAAGTCAAGTTAATATAAAGCGTGTAAAAACACGCTTTATATTAACTTAACCTAGAGTTGCCGACCCCAAATTTAAAAAAAAAACTAGGATATGATGTTGGAAAAACCAGGACAATTTAGTTTAAAAACAGGACGGACGCAGTAATAGAGTTGCAATACTTGAGTAGGTTTAGTTAGAATTAGTTTTTTTTTTCTGTTGCGGAATAGCAGACGGCCCACTTAAGAGTAAGCAGTTACTATCGTCTATGTATGTTTGCGACGCTAGGGGCACCGTGAATACGCTGCTGTCCCATAGACATACACAAGATTATTATGGCGGCATACTTATAAACCAAGGATAGTAGCCATCTAGAGGGGCTTGTGACCCTACCACGTAGCCAGAGTGGTTATGCCGCCTTTTACGATAGGTCGACCCCAGCCACAGTAGTTATTCTTACTCCGTCTCTGCACGCACGGAGAGTATAACAAGTTAGTTATAAATATTATTTAATAATAAGTATTTGAATATTAAAAACAGGATGCTACTTAAAAACTATCAAGGACATCCCAGGACACCACAAAAACTAGGACATGTCCTGGGAAAACTGGACGGTTGGCAACCCTAAATTAACCTGTATGTAACGGAATTATCCGATTCGATTTTTACCCACTTTGAACAATGAAAATAAATCAACATTCTGCTTGAGTTAGAGCTTAATAAATAACAGTGCCAGAAGATTGGGTTAAATTAATAATAAAACTGCCGAAAAATGGCGTTCAATTATTAAAAACAATTAGCGATTGGGAATTGACAACAAATAATTTATTTTATATTTAGTCAAACTAAAAGGTAAAAAATAATATTTAATATAGTGTGATTAACAAAAAAAAAAATATTATTGTAAAAAGGCGTGGGGTGCTTTTTAAAATATTTTAAAAATGACTACTTATAGAAAATCCAACTAAAATGAAAAATAAATAATAGTTAAAAAATAATGAAAAAAAAATTCATAACATGAGAATAAAATTATTGACGAGAAAATTAATGTCACTGTTCTTTCTATAAAGCATTTCATTCCGAAATACTGTTTAAAAATATAGTACAACACAAAGCACGTCTAACTGTTGAAAATATGGAATTGTCATCGGTCCTGAATAAGTATGCCAAATTTCGAGTTAATCCGACGTTTCGAAGGGGGTCAAAAACATGTTCAAAGTTTCCGTTACATGGGCACATGCTAACATACGTATGAAGCTAATAAAAGCGTATTAAAAAAATCAATAGGGTATCCAACACAAATAGCGTATAAGTATGGAACATCCCTAAAAGTGGCTCAATGCGCCAGTGACCCGTATTCGTGGAATCGACAGACATAATTCAATCCGCAAGATAAAAGGACCCCCACAGTTGTCCGATACCGCGCGTCAGACCGCGAGGCGTTGCGATAAGTGATATATTAGCCTTAATGCAGGGGAAATCCCCTTTGGTCACATCATGTTATATTATATTCTATATATCAAAAACAAATGTTATACACACTTTAAATGTAGCCAAGTGCTATCACATCCAAAGACCAACATAAAGAATAATGGTTAGAATCTCATAATAGTAATTGAAATAAGCAGCATTTTAAGCCGTTTTTATCCGTGCAGGGATCGAGAAAGAATACTAACCTCTGCAGTCGGGTTCGGCCTGTCGTAAAAGGCGACAAAACAATCCACCCTAGCTACGTGGTAGGGCCTCAAGCCCGTCTGGGTGGCGACCATCTTTGGTCTTAAGCATGCCGCCATAATAACCTTGTGTTGTATTCCGGCATTAGTGACCCGAATTCCTGTACCCTTATGGGACAGCAGTGTGATTGCGATGTCACTGGCGTTGCAAACACCCATAGGCGATGGTGACTGCTAAATTCTAAGCGAATCGTCAGCCTGTTTACTGTCCTACAGCAATATAAAATAAATATTTAAGCGTAATTTTTGCCACTCAGCTCTTTTTCAATTTGTACAAAGTATGCAATATCATCATCTTATAAAACCCGGTTGCAACACAAACTTAAGCTTCGGATTCGGTTTATGATTTTCTTTCTCAGCTTCGCACGGTTACAGTATTCCCGGCAGTAAATCCATTGGCACTTTTTTCTTATCTTTTAACACTAAGGGCATCGCGAACACGCTACAGAGTTCTCCTTTAGTTGAAACCTGGGTCACGTATGCCGGAAGACAATACAAGATTATTATGGCGGCGAACTTAGAGATTAGAGTTGCCATCCAAACGGTCTTAAAACCCTATCACCTAGCTAGGGTTGTTTTGTCGCTTTATACAACAGGCTGCCTCCGGCTGCAGGGATCAGTATTCGTTCTCCGCCCTTGTTCGGAGAAAACACGTATACTTTACTATAGTAAAGGCTTTTTGGGTCATCCCCTCCTGCGGTAACTCAGAGGTGGCGTACATCGACATTTATTCCCCACGTAAGTAAATACTACATATTCATTACAATTCCTAACATTGTATCCAGGACTGTTTGTAATACACGATATTAAAGTATTATATGTTTACACAAGCCTTTTGTGTATTCTGTCATGTAAATGTATGGATAAACAATTCCGTTTATGTTCCTTAATTTTCTGTTAAGCAAGCAAACAATATTTGATCATGAACATAAAATAATGCCGGTCGCAGTTGTTTCTACTATGAAATCTATTTTTGATTTTCAAATGGTGAAAATAGTTTTTATTTTATTTTTGATTCAAATAAGAAAAAAATGCATTCATCATCTGAGGGTAAAATCCCGTTTGTAACCCTAACTTACGGCGGAGTAAGATATGACCCTTGTGGCCTTTTTTTATTGCTGTGGGACAGCAGACAGGTTGACAGTCCGCTTAGAATTTAGCAGTTACCGTCGCCTATGGGTGTTTGCAACGCCAGTGGCATCGCGAACACGCTGCTGTCCCATAAGGGTACAGGAACTTGGGTCACTAATGCCGGAACACAACACAAGGTTATTATGACGGCATACTTAAGACCAAAGGTGGTCGCCATCCAGACGGGCTTGGGACCCTACCACGTCGCTAGGGTAGGTTGTTTTGTCGCCTTTTACGACAGGCTGACCCGGGCCGCAGAGGTTAATATTCTTTCTCCGTCCCTGTACGGATAAAAACAGCCTGTCATAAAAGGTGACAAAACAACCCAAGCTAGTAGGGCAAGCCCGCCTGGATGGCAACCATCCCTGGTTTTTAAACATACCGCCATAATGACATTATAAACCAGGTTCAGTTGCTCTACGTGGACGGCAGCGTGTTCGCGATGTCCCTAGCATCGCAAACATAAGGTAACTGCTTACTAAATATTAAGAGGGCCGCCAGCCTGTCTGCACTTTCTCAGCAGTAACCCGACTCCAGCATCCCTGGGATTCAACTAGCTGTTAATAGGTAATATTCGTACCCATTACAACATCAAATAACATGACGCTACGACGGAGGCGGCATGGCTAGATATTTGTTACCCACGTAAGAAGTAGTAGAGTTTCCCTACCGCAAAACGTCCATATCATCGGTCGCTCGTTCATGAATGCTGCCGTGAATGTGGAAGTTCTTAACGCGGTCTTTCCCCGACATTCCATATAAACACACTCCCGCCGAAAAATTTTTTTAGTAACGTAGTATAGTTTTTATATGTTAATTTAAATTCACAAAAACAAATGACAAATGAATGTCATATATCTTTAAATATATACGATTAAGAAAATAACCATATCATCATTGGTTTGGCCTTGTCCCAATTATTTAGGATTCGTCTATTCATCTGTCACTTCACAAACCCTCATATCATGCATCACACATTCTTTCCATTGCTTTTAGGTATACCCATCTATTTTCAGGTTCAACATTCTTCTAGTAATGCGGTCAGCCTCCCTTCTCATTACATACTCGTATCATGCTATTCTTTCCTCTCAATTTATCGTTTGTTGGTGCAACTTTCAGAGATCCCCTTTCGAGATACTCGTTTCTCGAGATATTTTATCTCAACATTCTCATCTCAGCTGAATGGAGACGCCTCTGGTCTTCCACTTTAAGGGTCCAACATTCAGCACCTTATAACAATTATTGTATAATATGTACGTATCGTTGTACGTATGATAATTATTTGTGGTTGTTATTTTTTGTGCTGTCCAATAAATAAATGTGGGACACAGTTCCTGCTTGTGTCGCTCTAGCACATGCCACGTTTCACAGCTATATGTGGACTGGCCTAATGATGGTCTTAAACTTATCTTAACCGGCGTCTTGGGGTCACAAACCTCTTTTCTTATTTCTTTCGTCTACACGGCTACTTTAAAGCTTTAATACTAAGATGTGGAAAGTCATAAATAGTGGCAGTGTAGCTAAGAAAACAATGGAAAGTAGGTCAGCAACTTTGACGTTGATCACGATTCATGTGTCCACAAAACGATGAGAACAAATGTAATCCGGCCAAATGCAACGGTGTTGTAAACGTCAGAGGCCGTTACAAGAGTTTATGACGTCGTAAATTGGTCGGGTAATATTTGCTGCTTTTCCGCATTTTTGTTTTATAACTATATTTTTATGCATAAAGGGTGGGTGGTGTTTACGAAACTGTAAAGTTCTCGTGTATGGGTTGTTTTAAAAATGACCCATTTTTATTTATTTCTTTACAATGGCTTGTTATACTTACAGACTTCTAAAATGCATAACAATATAATAAACGACATTCAAAAAACAAACTTATACATAAAATGCGCTTAAAATAAGATACGAAATCAAGAGTTTCATAGTATATTTAATATAATATGTAACTTTATAAAAAAGTACTAAAACATTTTACATTTTTTCTATGTGGTAGTGCTCCAAGCCTGTCTGGATGGCAACCCCTCTTGGTCTATAAATATGCCGCCATAATAACCTTGGGTTGTGTTCCGGCATTAGTAACCTAGATTCCCTATCCGGACAGCGGTTTGTTAGCGATGGCCATAACGTCGCAAACATCCGTAAGCGACAGTAACTGCTATAACTGGGCTATAAAAGTGTTGGTTCCTGAGCTATATACTCAAAATGTATGCAAAAATACTCCAACATTTTTAGACGGTTCTTGATATATGGGTACAGAGACACTTTTTTCTCCTTGCAGGGGCAGAGTAAAGAATACTAACCCCTGCTGACAGGATCGGCCTGTCATAAAAGGCAAAACAACCACCCTAACTACATGGTAGGGTCCTAAGCCCGTCAGGATGGCAACCACCCTTGGTCTTAAGTATGCCGCCATAATAACCTTGTGTTGTGTTCCGGAATTAGGGACCCAGATTCCTGTATCCCTAAACATCGAAAGGTGATGTTAACTGATTGCTATTAAGTGGGCCGTCAGCTTGTCTGCTGTTCCTCAGCAATGAGAAAAGCAAAGTATACTGTCGGACATACGGTCTCCGCCACAGTGTGTTAATGCGCTAGTGGGAGTGTAGCGTATTTGTTCTGCGCGAGCGCAGACGCCGTGCTCGATCAGAAACAATGAGCAACGTGATATTAGAATTAATATTAATATAAAATTTTTTATTATAAAAATAAATGTTTTCCTCTCTCTCCTCTGTATGTAAAATAAATAAATAGATTAATTATTTTGATCTCCAATCTTGATAGATAACAATATATACTGTCACAATTCATGCAGCGCCGTTCAGTCTCACTTTAAGCTGCACAGCGATTGTGTTATGGGTAGTAGACAACTGATACTAAATATATACTTTTTTAAATAAATAAATAAATCGAGAATCGGGAATCGAGCCCGTGACTTCTGCAGCCGTCCAATATGCGTTAACTGTTGAGTCAGGGAGGTAATATATGAAAGCTTAATATAAATTTTATTCCGTACAGGAATGAAGATATTTTTGTTGTGTTCCGGCAGTCACCCAGGTTCCAGTTGACTTACGCTCGCGGGGAAGCGTATTGGCGGTGCCCCTGGCGCATTATGTGGGTCGCCAGCCTGTCTGCTGGTGTGTCTAGCAACGGGAGGGCTGAAGTCAAAGTTAGAATGAACAATGCTAATTTCGAGGTGAACGAAAATCGAATACAAGAATGGCGGATTTTCACAGACGGAAGCAAATTTGAAGATAGTGTAGGAGCATCATTGTCTATATGGGATAATGATGCAGAAACCAAATACCAAAAATTTAAGTTGCAGTCTTGTTGCACCGTCTACCAGGCTGAATTACTGGCTATATGTAGAGCTACAGAGGAAATCCTAGAGAGTTCAGCCAATAGTTTTGGTATATATAGTGATTCGCGCTCGGCCCTCCAAACACTAATTAACTGGGAAACTGTTCACCCCCTGGCAGTTGAGGCGAGACGCAATATTCAAGAATGCCTGGCAGAGGGAAAAGATGTGGCTTTATATTGGGTTAAAGCCCACGCAAGAATTGGAGAGAATGAGAGAGCTGATCAACTAGCAAAAGAAGCAGCAGTTTGTCATAACATAAAGCCAAATTACTATAAGTGTCCGGTTTCATTTGTAAAGCGGTCTATTCGTATGAGAACAATCGATCAATGGAACCAGAGATACGTGGAAGGAAAGACTGCAGCCACTACCAGAATCTTCTTCCCGGATGCAGTGTGGGCGTATAAAGTTATAAGGCAAATGGAGATCTCAAGCCTACAGACCCAAATTTTTACGGGTCATGGAGGGTTCTCAGAGTACTTGTACCGCTTCAAGTGTAAGGGGGACCCTTCGTGCACTTGTGAGCTGGGAGTGCCTGAGACTGTGCCTCATCTGGTCTTTAGTTGTCCTGTCTATGGCCGAGAACGCCTTTGTATGGAGTGTAAAATGAATATTAAAATAGATAAAGAAAATATTAAAGAGCTCATGAGTAATAAGCACCGTTCTGATTTCATGGATTTCTGTAATTATATAGCACGAAAAGTAGTAAATAGAAACAAATAGCCAAGAAATGTATGTTGTATATATATAATCAAATATATATGAACACAGCATTAAATAATATAAGTAAAAATAATAATAATAATCCATGAACAACAAATAACTCACTCACAATATGTATAAATGTTGCATTTTATGGATATAGGAATGTATTTGATAAATGGGTATGGATATGTTTTGTTATCTAGGGTAGTGATTATTGAAAACTAGTCTAAAAGTCTCTGACAAAAACGTCAGGGGAAACGTGAGAGAAAAAAAAAAAAAAAAAAAAAAAAAAAAAAAAAATGTATCTCGATTCGTGTATTCGATATTTAGTGCACAGCAAATTAAAATACAGTTCGTGATCACTACTATTATAATGGATTCACCGTAATATAAAAAATATTAAGAATTATCACAATTACTTTTTTAAAACAGCGAACGGTTTGTTGTTGATGTCAAGCGCGCGAACTTCACACTGTATGGCGGCCGGTGGAGGCTTTACACGACACGACTGCTGACGCCTTACAACCTTTGAGTTGAGTCGTGTCGATATATACTTATATTTAATATTCATAGATTTACATATATTATATAATTGCGTGTCTTTGAATAATGTATAATAAATGTAATAATATATGTATGTATGATGAGTATTGTACGTGAGGGTGTGTATATGAGTGTCAGCGTGTTTCTATGAGTATGTGTTTATATAATAAGAGTCAGGGTCTTTGCATATATATAAACTTAATTTCTACCTTAATATAGTGTTTATCCTATTCTTACTATTTCAACTACACGTTAGGTTGTTGTAAATAAAATTTTCTCGAAACCAATAACGTATTTTTCTTTTATAACCACACACACATATAAACATACTAGATGACCCAGCCAACGTCTTTGTGCCAAATAAAAAAATTAATAAATACATTTTGGATATGATTGTCGTAAAATCCGTTATTGGTGAGCGTCTGTATCCTAAAATGAGTAACTATGCAAAATTTAAGTCAATCGGGTGTATAGTTTAAAGATCTTATAATAAGTGGCGTTTATTCGTGCAGGAGCGAAGAAAGAATACTGACCTCTGCGGCCGGGGTGGGCCTGTCGTAAAAGGCGACAAAACAGCCCTAGTTACGTGGCCCCAAGTCCGTCTGGATGGCGACCACCTTTGGTCTTTATGTATGTATAATAACCTTGCCGCCATAATGACCTTGTATTGTGTTCCGGCATTAGTGAGCCAAGTTCCTGTACCATTATAGGACAGAAGCGTGTTCGCGATGCCACTGATTGAATTTTATCTTGTTTTAACTTCTTATCAGCAACTATTTCCAAGTCAACAAACTTACTGAAATTGATGATATTGTTACCTGAAAAAGAGAAATCATTTGTTAAAAGTGTATGAGGTACTGGATATAAGTAATTAAAATGTTAAATAAAAATTTGTTAAGACAAGCAGATTAGAGAGTGTTGATTTCATGGGGGGTCCCATGTAGAATCCCACTAAGGAATGCACTAAACTTTTGCTCCTCCTCTCAAAAAAGAGCCAGTTTGTAGTTATTTATTGACTATATTGTGCTTAAAATGCAACCAAAATGCATCAAACGGCACTTTTTGGTTTTCGTTCTGGTTTTTAGTCAGGAATATCCCATGGAAGGACACTAACGCAAAAAAGCATGCTGATATCGTACCAGGATGTCCAAAGGAAAGAAAGAAAGAACAATATTTATTTAGGTTTGCACAATATACACAAAAGAAAATTCATAAGACCAAAAAGTACCTAAATTGGACCTAGCTCAGCATTTGCTGGTTTGAAAAATCTACGCTGGTCTTCCGCTAGACCCACCGAATTATGAAACGAACAAACGAACGACAACTACAAAAAACAATTAACACAAAATATTAAACTTACATATAAATACAAACCAATTTTAACCACTTATTAACCATTAATTATGAATTGCAAAATAAAATCAATGAGAAGAATGATAGCAGGATGAGGGTTAACACCTTGTAACTGACAATTAACTTTGGCATCTATTAATAGCTGAATATCTGGCTTTACAGTCAGCAACAAACATGCTTATTAAGAAATATAAGGAACCTTAACATGAGTGCGTTCTGTGAATAGTATAAAAGTATAATAGTTATCCGTGCAGGGGCGGAGAAAGAATACTAACCTCTGCGGCCGGGGTCGGCCTTTCGTAAAAGGCGACAAAACAACCCACCCTAGCTACGTAGTAGGGCCTCAAGCCCGTCTGGATGGCGACCACCTTTGGTCTTAAGTATGACGCCATAGTAACCTTGTGTTGTGTTCCGGGAATAGTAACCCAAGTTCTTGTACCCTTATGGGACACCAGCGTGTTCGTGATGCCACTGCGTTTCAAACACTCATAGGCGACGGTAACTGCTAAATTCTAAGCGGGCCGTCAGCTTATCTGCTGTCCTAGAGCAATAAAAAAAACAATATAAACAAGATAAATTCAAGCCATAATTCATTTTAACAATAGAATAAGCTGTGTTACAATTGACAAAAAGAAAGAAATAGAACCTGGAGAAAATGCTTAGAGGGAAGTGAAGAATATCTGTATAATCTATTATACTCAATATTAACAAAATTATACTAACATCACAAAATATTTTTCACTGAAAACCTTCCTCATTAAGTCACTATAAAACTAAACCATTAAAACGAATGAAAAGTAATTACGCATAAAAGATTGCATGCAAAAAGCAAATTAGTTTTGTTATCTAATAGGCTCAGTAGACGACGAAATATTTGTGTGTTATTAAACAAATGTGAAAATAGTTGCTGAAATGTTACGCCGAAATGTAACAGTTTACGCAAATATGACCACATTTCTGAAATTCGCAACAAGCTCAAGCGGTTGGCAATCCGCTTTCGCCGGAATTCTCATTTACTGTCACTCCTATATAGTATTCTTTTTATCCCTTCTACCTCTTTATATCTTAAAAACGGTTTGCTATCAGCCATATCATCAAACCTCATTCGATTGGCCGGAAGTCTAAAATTAGTAATCTCCAAACACGCCACTTCATTTCTTGGGAATTCGTTCTCAGTTCAAGCGGTAAAACTATGAAATTCCCTACCTGTACATTCGTAAAGCCAAAACCCTTCCTATCTTTAAGAAATTGGTGTATAAACATTACCTGTCCCTACAAAATCGCTAAGGTCATCCAGATATTTTTTAATTACGTCATTCTTATTTATTTATCCATTCACTATCATTACTATTTTCTTTTCTCTCTTTTTTCTACCTTCATATATTTTGTGCAAATGGATTGAAAATACAATTATCTGTTTATAGTTTTATAATATTTTATGTTATTGGAGTTTACTCCTTAAGAATCGATTTTCATATATAAGGCGCCTGGTATGAGAAAAATGTGAGGAGTAAAATCTACTGATGAATGACCTCAGCCTGTCTGCTGTCCTACAGCAATAAAAAAACTGTGTGTGTCAGCTCCGACGCACGACTGGAGTTTACTACTTAAGTACGATTGTCTAAACATACGCAAAAAGAGTTTATTTAACTGAAAAAAGATTAATACCATATGAAAGGGTAAATTAACAAATTAATGAAAATAATATACATATATCAAAAAGTTTTAAAACAGTTTTAAGTTCAACCTAATTACAACTATGGCACCTAGTAATAAAGTCACAAATCTCCAAAACATTATCTAATACTTACGATCATTCGTCATATAAAATGAGCAAAGCAATAAATTACTCTTGTCACTTACAAATGAAAAGACATATGTTAAACAACATTAAATGTGAAATCAACCTTAAGTTGTATGTCTAAAGCAGCAATGAAAAAACTCACACGGATATGGAGGGATCGTAATATATACAATGCTACAAAGGTGAGTCTGGTACGGACACTGGTATTCTCTATTTTATTTCACGGCGCGGAACCCTGGACGATTAAGATAAGCGACTAAAGGAGAATTGACGCATTTGAGATGTAGTGTTGGCGGTGTATGTTGCGTAACCCATGGACAGCCCGTAGAACTAACGTCTTAATTTTTCCTAAGCTTAATATCACCGTCAGACTACCTACTATCTGCTTTCAAGGTATCCTCGGTTACTTTGACCACATTGCTCGAAGAGATCCGGACAACCTCAAAAATTTGATGGTGGTTGGTAGGATTGACAGAAAGAGGCTATGCGGGCGCAATCTCCGTTGCAATGGCCAGGCCAAATAAGATCCATTTTTTATTATTGCTGACAGCAGACAGGCTGACGGCTAGCTTAGAATTTAGCAGTTAACATCGCCTATGGGTGTTTGCAACACCTACCCAGCAACTGCATCGTCTACCCCGGGCGCAGAGAGGCATGCCAATTGCAGAGGCCATGAGTTCAGCAGAAAATAAGAGTACCTGGCAAAATCTAATACGAAGAGTGATGACAGCCCCTACAGACTAGACAAGACCTTCAATAAGTGAAGTAGGCGACTAGGAAGAAATAAACATATACAAAATACCTACACTATCTCGTGTATATACGATATGTCTATACATGTTGTTTTGTTAAACTTTCACAATCACGAAAAAGACGAGTCACTAAAAAAGTATCGACAAGGCTGCTGAAAGTTTGCTTATAAAACAGGTGAACCAGGATTCTAGAAAATTAGATGCAACTGGGAAGTGACTTCTCCATACTTGTTTTTTAATGTTGTAAGACAGTAAAATGGAAAGTTTGATTTCTTTGTGTTGTCGCTCTTTATTTCAGAAGGTAAAAAAGTAACACTTTGGGGTTCTTTAGGACATAAAACGCAAATAAGCACATAAAAGTGTTGACCATTCAACAGCTTATACCTTTGAGTAAAATGTTTTTAAGAAGTTAGAACCAATTCTACTTTGTAATCCAGGTTCTAGTACCCCTATGCGGACAGCAGCGTGTTCGTGGTGCCCCTAACCTCGCAAACATTCATGACGATGGTAAATGCTCTGTTAAGTGGGCCATTAGCCTATCTACTGTTCTACAGCAATAAAAAAAGCATAAAGTTACTTTGGATGTACATTTTATTCGTAACTGTGTGTACAAACGTTTAAAATTTGGCACGTCGTTTAATTCTCAGTAGAAAACTCTCAAAGCAAATGTACCGTGCCGCCATGATTGATGGACACAGAGCTCCGCTTCCGTATCCTGTGATGCATTATCGATAAATACAAATGTTTGGATATGTAAAATTATTCTGCTTCATAATAAAATAGAATGCATACATTCTTTACAAATAATACCATTACACTAAGAATCTTTTAAGGAAGTTACCACCGAGCCACAGTCGCTAATAAGGGAAATTTAAAATAAATTTTCAGTAATTCCTTAAAACGATTTTTTAGTTTTATATCATCTTTTCGCACATTTGGTTAAGCACGAAGTTCTCCATGCAGACCAGGGTCGGAATGTCGTAGAAGGTGACAAAACAACCCTAGATACGTGGTAGACCCAAGCCCGTCGGTATGGCAATCACATTGCGGTTAAATTATGCCGCCATAATAACCTTGTATTGTGTTCTGGCATCTTGAATCCTATGGGACAGCAGCATGTTCGCAGTGCCCCTAGCGTCGCAAACATCCATAGGCGACGGTAACTGCTTACTAGTGGGCCGCCAACCTGTCTTCTGTTCCTTAGGAATAAAAAAAGCACTGATGGCTGACACGGCCTAAACTGGAATTCTAGTGTCAGCAACTAACAGCTGACCTGGCATTAAATGTGTTAAAAACTACTTCATATGGATTTTAATCAGTACTTGAAGACGGAAGTCAATGAGCAGTGTGTCCTACCAGTATTGACCTACGGAGCCGACTTGGACACCGACGGCCGGACTGGTTCACAAAGTTCAAGTCACTCAGCGGGCTATGTTAGGTGTTTCATAATAACTTTGTGTTGTGTTCCGGCATTAGTGACCCAAGTTCCTGTACCCTTATGGGACAGGAGCGTGTTCGCGATGTCACTGGCGTAGAAACACCCATAGGCGACGGTAACTGCAAAAGTCTAAGTGGGCCGTCCGCCTGGCTGCCGTCTCACAGCAATAAAAAAAAGTGTAACGAAATAACTTTGGAATACATTTTCAGTAATTCCCTAAAATAATGTAATTTTTTTAGTTATACGAGTATATCAAACATAATTTACGCCGGCAACCGCCGGTGGCTGACGCGGCCTAAACGGGAACTCCACCGTCAGCAACCAACAACTGACGCCGCGTTCAACGTGTTAACAAGTATTTTTCGCTGATTTTAATTAAACTCAAATATATGTTTAGAAATATATACTACTAATGTACATTACTTCTTTTTCCTTTTTTTACTCCGAGGAAAACTTGGCCTTATCACGATATGCATGTTTCCTCACGACACTGTCCTTTATCGTCGATACGAATTATTTTGAGTATCGTTGGATTCAAACCATTGACTTCTAGGTCAGTCTTCGAGTGTACCTACTTACCTACTTAGCACGTAATTTAATAGCTAAATAAGGTATGCAAATTCTTTACATTCGTATCGATGATTTGAAATAGCAAAAAAAATGGCGGTCGAATAAGGAAAAGTGTATTGCGATTCTACTCTCACCTTTTACGACCCCATTTCCATGATAAATGGAGAGGTCGCCGGAAAAAGGACAATTATTTTCCACTACAATGGAAATCTACTCAAGCTAGTTGGCTCTTAAATTCAGAATTATGTTAAAACACTTGGAAATGGCGTTGTATGAGGTCCTACCAAATTTTACTTTACAAGAAAATGGGCCGAAAAAACGCAAGGTCTTTTTTCAAAATCGTAGGTCAGCGATTCATCATTATAAAAGCTAAAGCTGCATTTGAGACGTCCACTGCCCTCGGGTGGACTGGGGCAGAAAGCCGCCGGGCCTACACCTTAGTGAGGGCTCCATAAGATCGCCGTTTTGGCATTGCTTTGCTAAGCTCCCGGCCAAACGTCTGCTGCCGACGGTCATAGTTAAACTGCCGTTGACCAAGCACAGAATATCTCATCTCCTTCGTCAGAAGTCCACCTGGAGCTCACAGCTAGCCGCGCTTAAGTGTGCAAGTTAAGCACGTCCTCCTACCCTGAGAAGCTGTTACCGGCCTCTCGCGCGTTCGATGGTCGCCTTTTGCCGAAATTGTTATTTGGCAGAAGGAGACCACCATGAAGGTAATTGGAACCTAGGCCAATAATGCCGGATACAAAATGCAAAGTGTTATAATGTTACTATAATTACATCATTTTTATTGCTGAGGATTTGCATACAGGCTGACAGTCTACTTAATAGGGAGCAGTAACCGTCGCCTATGGATGTATGCGACGACAAGGGCCGCGAACGTGCTACTGCCTGCTTAGGGGAACTGAAATCTGGAGTCACTTATCTGATGAATACAACACAACATATTTAGAGACCAGAGTGGTTGCCATCCAATCGGCTTTCGCTTGAGGCCACCCCCACAGAAGTCAGTATCCTTTCTCCACCCGGCACGTAGAAAATTTACGTTAAAAGCTGAGAAAAACTGTCTGAGAAATACATGTCGTTAGGAAACGCAAATTTTTTTAAAATTTTACATTCACTGTTATTTAACATTACATGTCATACACACATCTCTGTTTATATTTACGAAAACCACTCACACACTTCGCTGGTTTTATCTCAATTGGGTTTGAAGCCATAAAAAACCCTTCAGGTCTTTACGTCACAAGCGGGTGAAGGTCACTGCTTAGTAAATAACACGGTCACAGTATATCCAATCATACAGTAATTTCATATAAAGTTACATGAATCAAAAGTTTTTATATAAAGATAAGTACATGACAAATTACAAAAGAACTAGACAAAATTGAAATTGTGTTTATAAATATTTATCTGTTTTTATTACGCGTTTGGAATAATAAAGTAAAACACAAATCTATTCTTATGGAGAAACATTAAAGATTGTGAAAGTGTGAAATGTTGGAACATTACAAAGAACGAGATCACATATTGTGGGACGAATTCACAAGAAGTATTAAAGCCTTAGAATAGGTGAAGGAGAGGAGACCATTGGACATCTTTGTCATCTAAATTATGGACTTTAGTAGTATGTATATATAAGTAATTAATTTTTTATTACTATTATACCAAATAACGTTTTCGGCAGAAGGTGATCATCGAACGCGGGAGTGGCCGGTAACAGCTTCTCAGGGTTGGAGGACGTGCTTAACTTGCACATTTAAGAAGAGCGGCCAGCTGGGAGCTCCGGGTGGACTCCTGATGAAGGAAATAAGATATTCTGTGCTTGATTACGTCAGATGTTAGGCCGGGAGCTTAGCAAAGCAATGCCACAACGGTCCTATGGAGCCCTCACTAAGGTGCAGGGCCGGCGGTTTTCTGCCCTGGTCACGCGAGGGGAGTGGGCGTCTCCCTCAGGAGATAATCCCACAGTACCCATTGGCGTTCCACCTGGAGGCCGGTGTAAGCTGAAACAGTTTTCCTCGGTATACAAAAAAAAATTCAGTTCCTCTATGCGGACGGCAGCGTGTTAGCAGTGTTGGCATCGCAAACGCCCATAGGCAACGGTAACCGCTTCCGTTGTACCACATGAATAAGTTAGGTCACGTTGTACTATATAAGCAACTAAAATACTTTGCTGCCCTTTACAATACGATACGTGAGTTGATGAAAACTGAAATACCAAGCCCTGATCCGGAGATAGCCGACGTGGTTATAATGGCCCACCCTTTGTAACACTATAGTGCCTGACTTTGTGATAGACGAAACGTAATTGGCCAGCGGCAGCTGCATCAAATAAAACCCCGTCCGCTACTCTAAGCTCTATGTGGGGGACACAGGATCGACTTTCGATCATTGCTCTGCGTCATTTTTAATACAAGCTTAAATAAATAAATATACTGAAACTATTTACACAACACCATCTAACCGTAAAGTAATTTAACTCTTGTGTTATGGGTTCTAGATAATTAATAGAGATGACTAATTTATTATTTATAGTTAACGTGTGTTATTTTTAATTTCTTTTTGTAATAAAGTGTAGTTTTAAAAATAATTTAAGCATATTTTTGTAAGAAATAGTGAGATAAGGAAACATTGTGGTCTGAAAGAAGATGTAGTGACAAAAATATAGAAAGGTATGCTGAGATGGTTTGGCCATGTCGAGAGAATGAATGAAGAACGATTGACGAAAAAAGTGTATAAAGCGAGTGCGAATGGAAGTGTTGGAAGGGGTAGACCTAGGCGGACGTTTCGAGACCAGATCAGAGACGTCTTGAAAAAAGGCCAGGTCAAGAGTACCTACCCTAAATCGAAGGACATGTATGAAGGGAATAATGAAAGTGGACGAAGCGAAAGAAGTATATAAGGATCGTAGCAAGTGGAACGAAGTGGTCTCTGCCAACCAATACGGGAAAGAGGCGTGATTATATGTATGTATGTATATTTTTTGTAAACAAAAATATAAACTTGAAGACTATACGTAGATATACACTTATATACATACATAAACAATCAAATACCAGATGGAAATTAAATCTGTGACGTTTGCGGGGCAAACCGAAATGCGGTAGCCGTTAGCCACAGAGGTCGTGTA
Source organism: Malacosoma neustria (assembly GCA_963693495.1). Classification (NCBI taxonomy): domain Eukaryota; kingdom Metazoa; phylum Arthropoda; class Insecta; order Lepidoptera; family Lasiocampidae; genus Malacosoma; species Malacosoma neustria. The sequence goes on from OY856397.1 coordinate 3,704,213, forward strand.
AAATAACACATCAAAAGGTTCTTCTCCTGTGTAACATTTAATATAATTTGACGAACTCTGTGGCACAGACTCGCACGTCGATACGTCTGTGATGGTCACGAATTCAATTTCTGGGTGTTTATTCACAAAATAAAAGTCACACAAGCCCTCTGTTTGCCTTGGAACTAGTTGGCGTTGTATTAATTATTATTATTAATTGTAATAATTATTAATTGTGTTAGTATATTAAAATAATAAAGCTTAAGTACTTGGATTACAAGCGTAATTATCGACTATCTATAAAAAAGTTTAAAGCTTCTGTTAATATATTTATACTGTACAACCGTCTGTTTGAATGAGACGTTTTATTTACTATCTTTACAATTTGTCATGAAAGGCCACCCTGGCTTTTCTGAGAAGCTTTTAGACTTTTTATAAAAAATAAAAAAGAATTTCTAGTGAAAGAGTTTTTATTTTAGATCTCTTAAGAGATCCCTTTAAAGGGACTTCTCCAGATAGAACTAATTTAAAAAAAATTAAAAAAATTCATTGTCCTGAAATTTAAATACGAAGCTATTATCCTACTAATATTATAAACGCGAAAGTTTGTAAGAATGTATGTTTGTTACTCTTTCACGCAAAAACTACTGAATGGATTTTAATGAAACTTTACAATAATATAGCTTATACATCAGAATAACACATAGGCTATAATTTATAAAGATATTGTGTGAATTGTACAAAATAAAACGATAAGTGTCAAATAAGTAGGAAATAATTCTGCCATCTGCGAGCTATTCTGGCGTGCACTGTAAAAATCGTTAGAGTTACACGTATACAATGTCTAATGGAAAAATTTATTTTAAATAGTCCAACAAAAAAGCCTCCAACAGCATATATATCTATCTTTTATGTGTAAGTCATTATCGTCAAAATAGTGAACCATAAATACAATAAAAATTGATAATTTATTTGTAATGCACATTTGGCAATAACAATTCTTCTAACTATATCTTCTACTAATCTAAGACTGGAAAACTTAATCCGAGATTGATGAAGTAAAGAATTTCTGTTTTGATGTTAATTTATGATTCATTTGATTTTAATGTGTTTAGCCCTATTAATTCGTTATGTTCGGCTAAGTTTTGACCACATTTTACACAAATATATGTAGGTGATACGAAGTTAACCGGGTCACCTATAACATTATAAATGTGAAAGTAACTGTCTGTCTGTTACGTTTTCACTCCTAAACCGTTGAACCAATTTTGATGAATTTCGGTATAGAGATAGGTTGGAGAAGAACATAAGACTTTTTACCGCAAAAATGTTTTGTTTTTGGCAGAACAACGTTTGTTGGGTCCGCTTGTTATTATATTTTTTATTGCTGTGAGACAGCAAACAAGCTGGCGGCCCACTTAATATTACGCAGTTACCGTTGCCTATAGATAATTACGACGCTAGTGGCCCCGCTAACACGCTGTCGTTCGTGTAGGAAACTGGAACTGTGACTTATGCCGGAACACAAAGCAAGGATATGAAGGCGATTGTGATTAGAGGTGATTGTCATCTAGTCAAGCTTGGAGCCTTCCACTTAGCTGAAATTGCTTTGTCGCCTTTTACGACAGGCCGCCCTCGGCCGCATGGGAAAATATTCTTATTCCGCCCCTGCAAGGAGGGGATTTAATACACTTCTCATCAAAAAAATCTAAACATCCCTAAAGTTTGGTTTTGAATGAGTTTGTTTTTTTTTCTTTTATATTTAATCAAAAATATAAATAATTGGAAACAAAGATGTAAAACAGATAAATGTTAAAAGTTTATTCAGTATCTCGTATTTCCTCCCCGGGCTCTTGTCACTGCTTCCACACGGTTCATCGTGGAACGGATAAGCGTCACAATCTCGTGTTGTGGGATGTTATTCTCTCTTCTTGTATAGCTGTTTTAAGTTGGCCAAGCACCTCCGGAGCTCCGGAGGAGGATCTATCGCTCTGACTCATCTCTTCAACTCATCACATAGGTGTTCTATGGGATTTATATCCGGGCATCTTGCTGGTCAGCCCATAACCGATATACCGACTTCGCTCAGGTATTCATTTATAATCCCCCAACTATGGCCATCCCTCTGCTTAGAGAGGAGATCGTGGATCCTCCCCCCACAACAGAGGAAGAAGTCGAAGATGCCCTGCGACACCTTCAGGGCACCAAGAAGGCACCTGGGCCCGACGGGGTTCCGGGCAGAGTGCTCCTCCAAGCCGCCACTCACCTTGGCGGCTGGCTTCAGGAGCTGTTCGATAAGTGCTTCAGCACCGGACAGTTCCCAGCCCAGTGAAAGGAGGGCAGGCTGATTCCCAAAGAGATTTATGCAAAAAAATATGATTAAGTGCAGAAATTCCGACGGAATACACATTATAAAATAATCTCTCATTCATTTTTGGATGAAAATTCGAAAATTCAAATTTAAATTTGGAATTCTGATACACTGTTGTGTAGACTAGACTGCCAGCTCTTTATTGGCGTATTTTTTTAATGATATCAATCCTCTTTTTCATTTATATACCGCCAGAATAATATTTGCAGTAGTGTTTCGATTTTTTTGATGAGAAGTATAGTACATAATAATTAATATGTACACATTATGTTGCTCTGTATGTTTCAATTGTAACAACTTTTTACTAGAACTATGCCAGAAATCTTTGAAGTCATGGGTATGTGCAGTACTAATGCTATTGTAATCTCACTCGACTGGCAATCGATTGATAGCTAGGGCAGTGCCCGGCAACCCGCGGCTCGCGCGCTGAATGCGGCTCTTTGACTCCTCGGATACGGCTCTTCCACGAAATGTTTGGTCCAGGCACGGAATATTACTTATTATCTATAATTATTTCCGTAATAATATCTCCTACTAAAGCAAAGCATATGTTAAAAAAATCTCTATGAATAGATTTCGATTGCGTTTATCTACATTTGGCTCTTTTCTATAACAAGGTTGCCGACCACTGAGCGAGGGTGGCCGTGGGGACATAAAACCCCCGTAGACACCTCAAGTCTTTAAGCGGTCGTAGGATCGACTTTTGTTCATTGCTCTCTCTGTGTATCTTGATTTTATACAACCATGTTTGGCACTATGAATATTTTTTTAAATTCTTAGATTATATTCCACACCAAGATATTTAACAAATGTAAATGATAAACTACAAGATCAAGGCACAATTTAGCACACACGCACATAAACAGCTTTATCTTCTTCTTCCTGCCGTTATCCCACATTGTGAGGTCGGTACAACATCTACTCTCCTCTATGTCGTCATCTCAACAATCACACCACTTTTTGCCATATCATCTTTTACACAATACATCCATATTTTATTTAGCCTACCCTTTTTGTATATAATGTACAGTTGACGAGATTTATTTCGATTTAATTTCTGGTATTTTTAACAAGTTTAATCAAGCAGTAGCGTTTATAGCAATAGAGTAGGATGAAGCTTGAGGTGACGGCCTACAATAAGTAAATGGCAACAAGCCAAAAGCACAAGCTACCGGCAGTGAGGGTTCCAGAGACAATAATTTCCTCACTATACGTGTTGTACTCAGGAGAACCGCTTTCTGTGTTAAAACTTTCATCCATTTACTTAGCAAAATCCTCTCTAGGTGTTTGTCGAGGCTCTTCGCAACAAGTCCGTTCACTGTCCGCACTATCGGTACGATGCTCGTTGATTCCATGTGCCACATGGCAGCAACCTTGTGAGCGAGATTTCGTAATATTATTCTCAGTTGGCCATGTCTTTGTAGCCACGGTGGCTATTAAAATAGTTTTAATAACCCGTACCATTCCGTAACACCATAAAGCAATGGGAATTTCAAAATAGTAATGGGCTTTGGTGGAATAGCTTTGAGATATTAATCTCGTAACTTTATGCCGACTGTTAAACAGAATTGTATATTATGGTGCCAACTGATTTGTCAGCGGTGCTACTAGTGATATTATTCAAATTAGATATATCTTAGATAACTTTGATGTAATCTGAATACGTTTAAGCCGATATTTATTTAAACAATGATCACACAACATACAACCTCTAACGGTTTAACGCACGTCGGTACGGTTGCGATCACCTGTTTGATTCCCAGGAGTCGGAGTCAGGCAGGCGGCCGGTTGTAAATATTAAACCATAACTATAACAACATGTAACATGTTGTGCCGACCCCATATAATATGGGATAAGGGTAGGAGGAAGAAGACTTAAGTCCAAATATGGACGCCATCCAGAAAGACTTGGAGTCCCACCACGTAGCTAGGGTGGGTGGTTTTGTCGCCTTTTACGACAGGCCGACCCTGGCCGCAGAGGTCAGTATTCTTTCTCCGCCCCTGCATTTTGCAGAATGTACAAAATAAAGGTATAACATAAACATATAAAAAACATGAATTATTTCTCTAAAATCTTATATAGAAAAAAAAGGAAAATACAAGTACAAAAATAAAACATTACGGAGAAAAATAAATTACGCATTGCCACACGGAATTACTAATAAAGGTATTTTAAGATAATGTGAGAGCGGAGTGTTAGAGAAAAATGTCAGGTAACAAGAAAAATGCCAAAATTAAGAGTGGATTTACAAAAGGAGGGGTAAAACAGAGAAATTATGGATGGCTTGTGTAAAAGATGATATGGCGAAAAATATTTTTTTATGGCTAGAGTTCAGCAGACAGGTAGACGACCCACCCTGGCAGGTGGTCACCGCCGCCTATGGACGTTTGCAGCACCAAAGGCAATACCAACGCGCTGCCGGCCTCGAAGAAATTTTATAACGCCTTTTTTGAAGAACCCCATATCGTCCCGCGCTGAGAAAACCTCAGCCGGAAGTTCATTCCAGATCCTGAGAGTACGTAGCATTAACGTTGTGAATTCTTTGTGAATGTTGAGATGACAACTAATGGAGGAGAGTGGAAGGAGAGAACATGTGCCGTAATAGGATAAAGCCAGAAAGAAGAAGACAGAGAATTATTAATAAAGAGTATATCTTATATCTTTAAACGAGCAATTCTTGTATATATATATATATATATATATATATATATATATATATATATATATATATATATATATATATATACCTATATATTCATAAAAACGAATTCCCCTCGGTTTCTTCGACTTGTCTTCGACGCTTTGAAGTGCTTTACATCAAATGAGGATGAAACTTATTAACAAGTAGAGGATATAGACAAATAGCAATAAAAAGTCAACTAAATATATTATTACTATCCTCAATATATAAAATTTTCAAGAAAATTCTACAGTCGACTGGACCGTAGACGTATATGGCGTAGCGGTGTAGCAGCTACGCCGTTGCTGCTACGTGGCTTAGTTATAATTTCCGCGAAAACTTACCGTATTGGAAATAAGTTTGTCTTAAAGTTATGACAGTTTCTTTATTCAGGTAAAATGTTGAATTTTTTGTGATGAATAACACAATAAAAATGCCAATACTTTTGTAATGGTCTATCGTGAGTCTAGTCGAGACTGGGTTCCTTAATGCGAGAATATAAATGACTTTTGGACTAGCGTCTATTGTCAGTCTCACGCGTTGGTGTGCGTACACACAAATCAACATATACACGCACTAACACATTAAGACACTGACTGCAGTCACACAGGACTTTTTTAACATTTTATCATGAAATAGATAAATATCTATTATTGAAGTGAAAACTTCTTTAGCGGCGTTGTGCACTTTTTTGTGATGGGTAAAAAATGTTAAACTCGCGCCAGAACACGTGACCTGATTGAACATTCGTAAGATGTAAGAAGGGAGTTTTGCTCCAGTAATACCAACCTGATTAATAATGACTTAAGGTTTATTTTATAATGTAACTTTTAAATGATTGCATTACATTACTTATACATATCTATTTGAATTGCAACTTTATTATAATGAAATACAGTTGAGTTTTTGATTTGAAAACTTCTTTAGGCGCGTTGAGATATTTTTGGTTTGTAATAAGTGTTAATGACCAATTTAAACTTTAATCCTTGATCATAAACACTTCTTTATAAACCGAAAATAATAATCTAATAGCTTGACGATACAATTCACAAGTTACTTAGTTTTCACTTCTATCGGCAGTCCCCAAACACTGCCCCGCATGTTTTTTTTTATTATAAGAAGACCGCTGTAAGGTAACCCGGCATGTGAAGTCCAAAGAACTTGCTTAGCTGGTCTGAGACCTCATTTATAATTTCTTTAATATGTAATCATTCAACATACATTCCAGCTATATACACCTTCGTACCGCTATTGGGTTCGGACCTCTCCCTGAAGTGAAGGGATATATAACCAGCATGTTTGTCCATGGCATATGTGCGAATTTCATGGTACATGGGTATGCATGGTAAATAACACACATTGAGCTAGAAAACTTGCCTAAGCGGTGCATGGCATGGTGGAAATCGATCGCAAGACCTCTATGTTAGTATCCGAGTGAAACATTGGTGACCGCGTATCCGATTATAACACATTACTTAAAAAATGTAAGTATAATAAAATATATTGAAAAAAGTTTAATCTTAAAACACTTTAATCCATCGTCTATCGCCTTAATATAAAGAGATTAAAAAATAATTAATTAGATATAAAAAAATATTTATAAAACGTCTTTATAGAAAGAAGAAAAATAATAAGGGTTCCGCATGGGATACATACATGAAGTCAGTCGTACCTTGGTAAACAATTGCGTTCATTTTTGGTCGGGAAATTGTCAACCAGGATGTCTTCATAGGTGGACACACATACCAGTAGCGTCTGCAATGATTCTAGGTGATAACCGGGGTTTTTAGTGGGTATATTTCCGCGACCACCTTAGCTATCCTTTGCTAGCCAGTTGAGGTAGTTTAACCTGGATTTCCGAAACAGCACTGATAAACTGTAATTTACCCTAACAAAAACAAACGTTTTATATAAATAAACCATATGATGCAAATATTAACAGTAAACACGGCTGTTATTATTCAGTAGCGTTAACAAAACCAATACAAATCACAATGAAAGCTTTGCAAGCGTGTCATGCTGATTGTATATTAATGTATTTCGGAGTCAAAGGTTGACTTGAAATTTACACTAGCATACGAGTATTTACTCATTTCACGCTGTAGATGTTCACTAAGAACGGATTTTACGGAAATCCTATGCAAAATATAACTAAATTTATATGCCAGAACAACAGTTTCCTGGTCGGATAGTATGTACTCATAAGGATGAACAAAATATAATAATAATAAGCCTTTTCATTTTCATTTTTTATACATCATTGTTAGTAGTACTAATAGTATAATCTTAGTTTTAATTAAGTTATGGAAAGAGTTAAAGGAGGCCTTTACCCGAAAGCAAGAAGATACTCTACATTTATTCTCCCAACTATCTTTTGTGGCCTCAGAATTATTTCTGGCAGTTTGTTTGGTAATATAAATTTAAAAAAAAATTAATGTTTTCTACTATCTAACAAGAACACAAATGTTTTGTCGTTACAGTACCCTAAAAATTAAAAAACATAATTTTCCCAACCAAATGAGGGTTAATCTATCTTGGGTTATTGCTTATTCCGGGGCTTGTAAACATTAATACCTCTTCCGGGGAAAATACAGCCTTAGACCGGATATAGCCTTCAGTGATGTTTCACAGCTGTTGCTCTGACAGGTACCACTTACAGGGCGGAAATGTATTATTTACTAGGCATTGTGATCTTTCAAGCGTCACATCTCGATTGTGTCTGAAAGTTACACTCGAGACTGTGATATACGCGAATTTGTAGTAAGAATACTGAACCCTTCGGCCGAGGACGGCTTGTCGTAAAAGGCGACAAAACAACCCTAGCTAGGTGAAAGCCCGTCTAAATGGCTGGCAACCACCCTTGGTCGCTAAATACGCCGCCATAATTACTTCGTGTTGTTTTTCGACATAAATGACCAAGTTTCCAGTTCCCCTATCTGTTGTCCCTGGCGCCGCTAACATTAGTAGGCAACGGTAACTGTTTACTAGTAGAATCTCTTTATTGCATCAATTTAAAGAAAATACACCTCAAACATAAATACAAAATAAAACAATAGGCAGCTTAATTGCTAAAAGTAATATCTACCAGACAACCTTAGAATAGACAAGAAACTGAGTTTGAAACAAGGTAGTTATGCAATAAATAAAATACTTAATAAACAAATACATTCAATATAAAATTATTAATTAGGCCGCCATCTTGTTTATAAATAAATGTATAATTATTGTATAATATATTGTATTTTATCCGTGCAGGGGCGGAGAAAGAATACTAACCTTTGCAGCCGGGGTCTGCCTGTCGTAAAAGCCGACAAAACAACCCACCCTAGCTACGTGGTAGGGCCTCAAGCCCGTCTGGATGGCGACCACCTTAGACTTAAGTATGCCGCCATAATAACCTTGTGTTGTGTTCTGGCATTAGTGACCCAAGTTCCTGTACCCTTATGGAACAGCAGTGTGTTCGCGATGCCCTTGGCATTGCAAACACCCATAGGCGACGGTAACTGCTAAATTCTAAGCGAGCCGTCAGCCTGTCTACTGTCCTACAGCAATAAAAAAAAAAATAATCTACTTAACCGATCATCAGGAAACATAGGATACTTTTTTTTGAAAAAAAAAATTTTACGATGATATTACCCTTTCTCATTTTTTTTTATTTAATGTTGCCTGTTAATCGCCCAGCGGAGCGGGCGTTATCGGCTAGTAATACATAAATGGCAAAGACGCTGGAACGAGAAAATCTCCCCCGCCTGTAACATTGTACCAGACACGAATTCATTTCGTTGAAACTTTGCACGGGCCATCGTTGCGGTGCCAAAATGGTAATTTCGTACCCACAGAGGTAATGAGCGCTAGCTCCGACACTAACTAGATTAATTTGATCCTTTGTAAATTATATTCTTATTTATGCATTCATTATAACCTGCGTGGCGTACTGGATAAACATCTGTATGCTTGCGAAGGACACGGAGTTCCGTCCGCATCTGAGCGTTTATGTATATGATTAATTTTTTGGAAGTGCAGGGTTTCTTGTCGTTTATCAGGTTCTAGATAGGCCAGTTCGTAATAGAATGTGCTAACAAAACTAGATAAATGAATTTCAATGAAATAACAGCTTTGCGTGTAGTATCGCGTGAATCTATAAACGCACGGCATGGTCGACGTTCGAACTCCCTTCAGTTACTCCAAACTGTCATTAGCCGTGCCATAATTAACTGTGTGTTCAGTTTGCGTGAATTTAGCTGGTGCCATACAAGTTCCTCAGCGAGCGGACCTGAACCGAACTGGGAAGGCGTGGAATCAAGGTCAGTGCGAATTTCTTTGCCCACTGCAAGGTATCGCGTCTCTCTAACCACCGCTCCTCTCCCCTCCTCTCTCAAACAGTCCACTGCTCTCGAGCTATCCTTCTCATTCCTGTACGATGCAATCTCGGTCCGTGACCAGCATCGGTAGACGGTAAACGGTTACTATCATGTAGGCCGTCAGCATTACTGCTGTTCCTCAGCAATAAAAAAGAACTACATGGAATGATGCTACAGAAGTAAGCGTGTATCATTATATATATCATAGATATGATTAAAAGATTTTATTTTTGGGCTTATTTACAAATAAGCAGTCTTTGATGATAAGATTGTTCAATTGTGTGATTTAATATTTCCAAATATCATATATATATATATATATATATATATATATATATATATATATATATATATATATATATATATATATATATATATATATATATATATATATATATAGATAGATAGATAGATAGATAACACTTTATTGTAAACCAATTATATAAACACAATGAAACTTATTTACACAATCAATATGTACTTGACTTACAATGGGCGGCCTTATCGCTACAGAGCGATCTCTTCCAGGCAACCCGGGTATATATATATATATATATATATATATATATATATATATATATATATAGATAGATAGATAGATAGATAACACTTTATTGTAAACCAATCATATAAACACAATGAAACTTATTTACACAATCAATATGTACTTGACTTACAATGGGCGGCCTTATCGCTACAGAGCGATCTCTTCCAGGCAACCCGGGTATATATATATATATATATATATATATATATATATATATATATATATATATATATATATATATATATATATATATATATATAATTATTACATTATATATATATATATTATTACATTGAATATCAATCCAAAATTGGAGAGGTCTCGACTGGTGAAGTCTACGCTCCGACCTGCACCCATACAGATCCAAAACCCGGTAAACTTTCAACTCGAATTGCAAAACCGCTTCGAATGCCTCGGTGACTGCGTTGACGTGGACGAGTATAATAACAGGTTCGTGGAAGCTGTTCAAACGGCCGGGTCTAAATTCTTCAAGGCCAGCCGTTCAAAAAGAACCGGAAAAATCTCAGATTCTACTCTCAAATTGATGGATGTGAGACGTCAAATGACCCTTCAGTCCCCGGACGATGCTTCCCAGTATAGGCAGCTAAATAGACAGATCTCCAAGTCCTTGACTCGCGATATCCGCCGCCATAACACAGACTGTGTAAAGGCGGCTATAGAGCGTAACAAGGGCTCTAAAGTATTCGCACGAGACTTGTCTATTGGGCAGAGCCAACTGACGAAGCTGAAGACCGACGATGGCAGGGTCGTTTCGTCTAAACCCGAACTTTTGAGGGAAGTCGAGAAGTTCTACGGACAGCTATACACGACTACACGGGCACCTGTTAACAACAAGGCTAAAGACCCAAGAGCCAAATTAACCCGACACTACACCGTAGATATCCCAGACGTCAGTCTGTACGAGATTAGTGTGGCCCTTAAACAGCTTAAAAACAACAAGGCGCCGGGTGATGATGGAATTACAGCCGAGCTTCTGAGAGCTGGTGGTACTCCTGTGCTTAAAATCCTCCAGAAGCTATTTAATTCCGTCATCCTCGATGGCAAAACGCCGCAGGCCTGACACGGAAGTATAGTGGTGCTGTTCTTCAAAAAGGGCGACAAAACCCTTTTGAAGAACTTTAGACCGATATCACTTCTGAGCCATGTTTACAAGCAAGACAAGACGAAGATCATGTCTAATGTCCATGTCGCACCTACCCCCGTAACAGTTGGGAACTGTACTTTCGAAATTGTTGACGAATACGTCTACTTGGGTCAAACGATCCAGTTAGGCAGGTCCAATTTCGCGAAAGAGGTCACTCGTCGAATCCAACTCGGATGGGCAGCGTTCGGGAAGCTCCGTAAAATCTTTTCGTCCCAAATACCGCAATGTCTCAAGACGAAGGTTTTTAACCAATGTGTGTTGCCAGTGATGACATACGGAACGCAGACGTGGTCGCTAACTATGGGCCTTATGAGAAAGCTCATGGTCGCTCAGAGAGCAATGGAGAGGGCTATGCTCGGAGTTTCCCTGCGAGATCGAATCAGAAATGAGGAGATTCGCAGGAGAACCAAAGTAACCGACATAGCCCGGATGATTGCAAAACTGAAGTGGCAGTGGGCTGGGCACATAGCTCGAAGGACTGATGGCCGTTGGGGCAGAAAAGTCCTCGAATGGCGACCGCGTACCGGAAGACGCAGTGTTGGTAGGCCCCCCACAAGATGGACCGATGATCTGGTCAAGATCGCCGGGATAGGTTGGATGAGGGCAGCGCAGGACCGATCATCGTGGAGATCTTTGGGGGAGGCCTTTGTCCAGCAGTGGGCGTCTTCCGGCTGAAATGATGATATATATATATATATATATATATATATATATATATATATATATATCCAAATTGCTGCAAATATTGAAGACAGTTCTGCGGCCCCCTTGTATTTATTTAACGCTAGGGGCATCGCGAACATGCTGCTGTTCTATAGGGGTACAGGAACTGAGTCATTAATGCCGAAATACAACACAAGGTTATTATGCCGGCATACTTTTAGACCAAGAGTGGTTGCCTTCCAGACTTGCTTGGGGCCCTACCACGTAGTTAAAGTAGTTTTGTCGCCTTTTACGACAGGCCGCCCCAGGCCGTAGTAGTTAGTTACTTCTTTTAAACTTACTCCGCCCCTGCATGGAGAAGAGTTATATACTCTTTTACAATAAAAGAGTTTTTACAAAGAATAGTTTAAAAGAATTTTACACGTCTAAATTATCGTTAAGGTAACAAGCACTTTTGTCCTTCAACACAGACAAGGAATCTAAAACATTCCATCAGAGATTGGACGCAGGCGATTAATGGTCAAACAATTTGAATTTCAAATTGGGCCGTGATAAAAGATTCAGGCTTGGTTCAAAGGTGGAGGCCGTTATATCGGCCGTCCATTCATTTACGGTTTACACAGGTGAGACTGAAGTGCAAAATCGTCGATTTTGTGGCCATACAGTGATTAGATGAGCAAATGCGTAATGTGACCTCAAAATCATGCATAATTACATATATGAAAACTGCTGATGATTATTAGGACTGGTTAGAAATAATACGTAACACGTGCATTTAATGGTTGACACACGACTAAAACTCAAACCTACCTACTTACTACGAATAATTTCTAACTATAAAATAAAGCGACTCCGACCGATTGGACGACCTAACGGACCTAACCTCCTGGCGTAACGGCTAATACACGTTGGTACGCTTGCGGAGGTCACGGGTTCGATTCCCGTCTAGCGTCTGGGTGTTTATGTATAATATGTATTTAATTACAAAAAAAGTATATATGTAGTATATCAGTTGTCTAGTACCCATAGCACAAGTGCTATGAAACTTAGTATTTCTATTAAAGCTACCAACATTACAATTACAAATCAATTATTTTAAAATACATATTATACTAGCAACAGCAAGTCATATAAATTAAAAAAAAATACATCCGCAAAAATACATACAATACATAATCTTATCCGTGTAGGGGCGGAGAAAGAAACCTCTGCGGCCGGGATCGGCCTATCGTAAAAGGAGACAAAACAACCCACCCTAGCTACGTGGTAGGTCCTCAAGCCCGTCTGGATGGCGACCACCTTTGGTCTTAAGTATGCCGCCATGACAACCCTGTGTTGTGTTCCGACATAGTGAGTTATGGTCTATTATAACTACATGTAATACAGTTATAACATCAAATCCTTGTCACCTTATTATCAGCATAAACTCGGTTAACTTGAGTTACGTCATCGACGAAACTAGCGAAATTTAGGGTTGGCAGAGCAAGTTAGTTTTGGCTCGAAAGTTTTATCTTAAAAAAAACTTGAGGCTTGTTGGCAAGCGGTGGTTTGCTTTTGCGAACACATAATATGGTAAAAGGAAGCCACTGTGTCGGAGAAGGAGGACATGGCAGTGCTAATCATTTACGATGGAGGAAAAAAGTTCTGGAATAGAGACTGCGCCTCAGCAAATGTAGTGAAGAACACCACCAAGCTCGATGACCTGCTAAAGTATACCTTGGTCGGAGCTGACTTGGATGCTCATGTACAGAAATGGACGTGGATTAGCTGATGACGTACTGGCACGCATAAGCGCTCTTCTCACTCCCTAGGAAGTGTAGTCGGCATTTTCCTTGCCCAAAAGTTCAGGGTACTTTACTGGGAGATTGTCTTACGTCTTACGAATCGTGTCTCGGTCGAGCGATATGTTACTTAGGACACTCCTCTTTCCAGGGGCATGAGCCAGTGTGTTTTGGGCAGTGATCGAGGCACAGAGGGTTAAACTGCCCGTAACTGTCCCTGGGCTAAGCTAAACATAACTTCTGTGAACTCTTTGGTGCTTCCTTTTCTGTTTAATAAACCGTAAGATTATAATCTAGATGTAGCTAAATTTTGTTTTTACACTACCGTCTGATTCCCGGACCACAAAGCCATAACACGTTACATAATCCATTACATTAAAAAACAGTACTCGACAGCCCTAATGCCACAGAACAAGCCAGGAATTATAATGAACGTAAACATTTTGAAACATAAACACAATTTTCGGTGACAGCCCTCTTTGTACGTTGTTTGTTTTATATTCCATGATTCATTCAATAATCACAAGAGTACACTCGGCGTGCTTTTCCAAATCGTAGAATTGTTCTTAAAAATAAATAAGTACATAATATAAATAATTAAAAATACATTTATTTTCCTTTCCGACGCAGATATAAGATTTACATATTTTAGGTAAAATAAAATAAATTGCGAGTGGGAAAAGCAGGAGCCCAAACTAAATAGAACTTATGCTATGGTACTCCTGGCCTTCTCCTAACCATTCTAAATCATAATTCTAACACACATCCGTGCAGTGGCGGAGATAGAATAACCTCTGCGGCCGGGGTCGGCCTATCGTAAAAGGCGACAAAACAACCCACCCTAGCTACGTGGTAGGGCCTCAAGCCCGTCTGGATGGCGACCACCTTTGGTCTTAAGTATGCCGCCATAATAACTTTGTGCTGTGTTCCGGCATTAGTGACCCAAGTTCATGTCCTTATGGGACAGCAGCGTGTTCGCGATGCCACTGTCGTTGCAAATACCCATAGGCGACGGTAACTGCTAAATTCTAAGCAGGCCGTCAGCCTGTCTGCTGACCTATAGCAATTAAAAAAAGAAAAAACCATAAATAGAACTGTTATACAAATAAGTTGTTATAAATTAGGTGTTAATATTACCGTACATGCGTGCGTGCGCGTGTTTGTATAATTGAGTGAGTGCTGGACAATCAAAACCTTAGACTACCGGGGCGGTGGTTTTAGCCGGTAAGAATCCGGCACGCCCCTCCGTCTTTCCCCAGGCGGAGGTAGTCCATGAGGATTTCCTCACCCCGTAAAAAAAAAAACCTTCCACCAGTGACTTATCCCTTTGATAGTAACTTAAGATTTTTAACCAAAGTTGCTTTCCTTTAAGGTCATTGTTTGGCAATTTTAAAATTTTATTACAGCTGCAACGTATGGAGGCTTGTATCGCAAGGCTGTTTCAGTATTAACACACACAGACTAAGATAAACTATTTTCAATTTATATTTTGCCCTCCACAGAGAAACCTATGAGATCACCAAACCATGCACGTAGGCTGACGTATTGATGATATTGCTATATTGACTTTACCCCTATGGGACAGCAGCGTGTCCGCGGTACCGTCGCCAACATCTATATGCGACGGTAACCACTTATTACTAAGTAGGCCGTCGGCCTGTCTGCTATTTATCATCAGTAAAAAAAGGTGAGATAAACCTTATAAGAGCTACCATTATTACTTTAGAATGAATCGATCCTATGACCTATAGTTTATGACGAGAGAGTTATTATTCTTAGCTACCATGATATTTGTTCATTACTAGCCACCTCTACTTTTTTATTTAACATCCCTAGGCGATAATAACTACTTACTGTTAAGTGAGCCGCAAGTATGTCTGCTGTTCTACATAAATAAAAAATATACAATAATATATAATACCTATGTGGGGGATGTAATAATACAGGTTTGTCGGTACCCACCTCACATTTAATCTCGAGCGGTTATTTTTATAATTTACGCTGTGGACACAGGATCTTCACAACAATTTTTATTTATATGATTACTGTCTAATAACAATTATTAATATTATTGGTACTACTATATTATAAATAAATTTATTTTTACGATTTTTGAGCAGCGAACGGTTTGTTGTTGTTTCTGTCAAGCGCGCGAACTTCTCTCTGTATGGCGGCCGGTGGAGGCATTTTTACACGACACGACTGCTGAAGCTATACGGCCTTTGAGTTGAGTCGTGTCGATATATACTTATATTTAATATTTATAGATTTACATATATTATATATTTGTGTGTCTTTGAATAATGTATAATAAATATAATAATATATGTATGTATGAGTATTGTATGTGAGTGTCAGCGTGTTTCTATGAGTATGTGTACGTGTTTATATAATATACCCATACCTATATACATATCTATAAAAAGAAACAATTTATCCGTTCCGGACAAAACTGAACGGTTTTAATTTTTTCTTACCGGTTTCTTACGTAATACATTACATAGAGTA
Organism: Malacosoma neustria; assembly: GCA_963693495.1. Taxonomy (NCBI): domain Eukaryota; kingdom Metazoa; phylum Arthropoda; class Insecta; order Lepidoptera; family Lasiocampidae; genus Malacosoma; species Malacosoma neustria. The sequence goes on from OY856397.1 coordinate 3,720,269, forward strand.
CTTCAAAATATACTATTAACCTAACTTGTGTCTTCACAATATTTTTTAAGTGAATAATCGTAAAATCCCTAAATTACTTCGATTAAGTCAGGGAAAGCTATCTATGTAGCTAAATCTTAAAAAGGTCATTGACTCTCCCTTATCTTTGCCGGTCGATGGAAATTTCGCTGAATACGTTGTCTGTAGACGTTTGTTTGCCTTTGAAATGGTCGTCTTGCCTTTTTCTAAGATTTTTGGTATATTGAATTCTTGATGTATCCTTTTTAATTACTAGTTGGCGTTAGTATTGTAGGTTATATATTAGCTATATCTAGATTAAAAATAGAGATATCCTGAAAATGAAAATATTTAGTTCAATATAAAATTAAGCTCATAATAAATATCCCAAAGTAAGCAGTAAAGCGCTTATTTTATGGGTAATAAGCAATTCATCTATTAATATAATAATCTATTAATATTGGGGCTATTTAGAAACCAGGAGTGGTTGCCATCAAACAGGCTTGGAGCCCTACCACCTAGCTAGGGTTGATTTGTCGCTTTATACGACATGTCGACTCCAGCAGCAAGGGTCGGTATTCTAACACACGTGCACAGAGAAATTAAGATCCAAACATCTCACGCGATAAATTGAAACCATAATCTAATAAATAATAATGTCTTTTATATCGTACAGCAATTGATATTAATTTATCGGGTGTATTTATAAAAATAGTTATCTATTAATAAATACCTCTATATCTGTAGCGACATTCAAAAAGCTAACATCTTTTTTTTTATTGCTGTAGGACAACAGACAGGCAGGCATAAATCTTCTCATCATCATCTTCTAGTTTATGGTAAATAAATAGAAATTATAGACAAAAACCAGACTCGAGACGGACAGCCTGTGAACGCAACCATGTGACTCAGCGTGCGTAGCACCATGGTAGTTGATAAAACCTTACCCGCACATATGTTTTAATTTTTGTAGGAGTTAAAAATAAATTAGCATTATCGGTTAACTTGTAGAAACGTTTTTTTTTTTCTTTTCAGATCAGATTCTTCGGATGCCTAGAAGTGGTCTCTATAAAAACCAAATATCACCACATTTATTTGATTTATCATATGAATGAATGAAAACTCTTTATTGCATACAGATACTTAAAACTAACTTAAAATAAGTATACAAAAATGCTGTATGACAATGGGCGGCCTTATCGCATAAAGCGATCTCTTCCAGGCAACCCGAAGTAAGGAAATTGTAACAAAATACATAGCGGTGATGTGCAAATAATATTACATTAAATAAATACTATACGATTAATGTAGTAAAATATAAATATCATTAAAAAAGAAAAAAAAACACATTCAAGAGGTCAACAAATACTGCTACTATGCTTCCTTCAAGTAGTGACCGAAAACTGATGTTCTAAATGAATGTACTGTTTTCATATGCTTTTTTGATAAAAAAGGAAGTAGTAAAAACAGTTTGATCAATAACAATACGGAATAGCATATCCCGGTTTTGGAAGAGAAAGGTAAAGAAACTTGTAGAAGGTATGAGCACTGAGTCGTCACGTGGGATCTGGCTGGTCTGATCTGGGTAGTGTATCCATATAACTATTGGAACATACGCTAGCTCGCTAACATGACCATGACATCCAATATCATCTCCATGTCGCTCACAATCACGCGTGGCCTTCAGTGACAGTGACATCGTGTCTTCACAGTAACAGTGACATCTTGACAAATACACTGCATCTTGACACCTCTTCACAAATATACGTATAAGTCAGGCCGCACACCGGCGCCACACGCTACACGCAACATACATTTACGTCGCTACAATTGCTACGCTACAATTCAGCTTACAGCAAATGTATCGTGTATAGTCACATCGGAAGCACAGTTGTGGCGTGGCACCGGCAACAGAATGTAGACATCATCGTCCGACGACGACGAATTTTAGATGTGGCGATTAATGAGAAAAAAAGACGTTGTTGGGTTCATCCGTTTAATAAAAATTGTACAGTTTACGGAAATTTCAAAATTTCGCAAGAATTACGATTCGACGAAGAAAAGTTTTATTTATATTATAGAATATCTGGCAAGAAATCAATTATTATTAAATTTAGTTCAATTAAGTGATTGTATAAAATAGGGATTTTTTCAACCTCTGCAATAAAGTTAACGTAAAATTCAATGTTGTCTTTCATTTTTCTAGAGCGCGGCGCCACATAAAACGAACGTGTTCGATCTTGAATTCGTGTGGCGCGACCACAATTTAGACACAAACTGCACCTACTACAAGTGTGTCCTCGGTGTGCGTGCTTACATACAAATATACGGGGCCGATAAATGTGTCGCGTTTCAAATGTGTCGCCACAATTATTTTATCTCTGGTGTGCGGCCTTCCTAGTAGACACATGAGACAGCGTAGATTTGCTGTAAATGCTTACAATAGACTAAGTAACATACACTCTGAGAGAGGAGTGGAACTCACAATAAGCCCACAGGTCAATACCAGCCAAAGCCAACGACAGCTAAGATTAACCCAGCAGATGAGCATGCTCCCACGGCTCGGGCCACGTCACTTCTAGTTTTACTCAGTCGTTGCATTTTGAGTATTTTATTGCAGAGGTAAAATAGGCGGACGGCGCTTTTAATAATAAGCAGTTACTATCGCCTAAGAATCGTTAGGACAGCAGCTGTCCCATAGAAGTAGTCAACAAGTGCCTCCAAACCTTCCTAAAATACCCGGGTAGACCCATTCGTCATAGTATATAAAAGCTAATATTTTCGTTTCAACTCACACCGCTAGATTGGCGTTGTAAAGTAATCAATTTATTCGAAACGTCGCATCTAACTGGCAGAAAGAAATGACGGTCCGTGTTATTTCTGTTTAGTTTTTCTCATTTTTCTCTTTGCGTTCCCTTCGTTGGATGAAAACCTATTTACTGGCTTTTCTATTCCCGTAGCCATTGAGTAACGTGAACAATTGGAAGAAGAGTCACCTAAAAAACTCCTGAAAGCCCACCTTTTAAAGAATTACTCTGCTAGCAGTGTAGTAAATAAAAGTTGTCAAATCCTGTTGTTTATGCAATTTATCTACAACTAATCTTAACTTTAATATGCTTTTACTTTTGTACTATTTTTTTCTCTCCTTAATCGCTCAACTTATACTAATAAGTCCAATAGCTAAATAAACAAATTAATAATTTGTATTTTAAATTGAGGGTAGTCACAATTTTTAATTATTAGTCCATATAACAAAATGGTAAACTTCTCAAAATCGGGTTATATTACATTTCTTTAGTTATAAGTGAATATTTATATTCTTTTAAAAAATAAATATTTACGAACTGTAACAAAACCGTTAAAACTATAAGAAGAAAGAAAGAAAATATGTTTATTTGATTGAACTATTTCACAACGAGTTTATAAAATGTATCAATTGTATATCCACCAAATTAGGTCGACCACTAAGCATGGTGCTGTCGTATTAACTGACCCAGCGCTGGTTTTCAGTGCCGACCTATTCGGGCCTATGAGGCCGTTTAAGTTAGTAAGAACAGCGTTTAAGTTTTCAAGAATGAGGCGTGTTTAGGTATTTTTTCCCTTCGCAGGGATTACCCTCATGATCAAAAAGCGATCTTCTGAGCACATAAGGCTAAGTTATCGGGGTTTTAGTCGATATGCTGTTGCAGCTACTGCTGGCCATCACATCGTCAACCATCAACTAATCTACGCCTTTCTTTCTACGCCTTTACGTATCAAATTTTACTGTGACGGATATTTGACTCAATCGATCGCGAAATTAGGCTGTCCCTGAAAAATCATTTTATGTGTGCTCCCTGTATTATTAACCAAGGTACACAATGCTAATATAAGCCTTGTAGGTCTTGATGGGAACCCTTATTAGGGTTTCCATCATCAGACGACCTCGGTGGCGTAACTGATAACGCACTTCGGTACGCTTGCGGAGGTCACGGGTTCGATTCCCGTCTCGCGTCTGGGTGTTTATGTATAATATGTATTTATATACAAAAAAAGTATATAAGTAGTATATCAGTTGTCTAGTACCCATAACACAAGTACTATGCTACTTAGTTTGGGACTAGATGGCGCTGTGTGAATTGTCACAAAATATTATTATTATTATTTAATAATGGCTAGTAAGATAATTATAAGATAGCCTAATGGCTATCTTATCAAGACTGCGTGTAAGTAATTGATGCTGCAAATGTTAACAGAGGTGGTATTAATTTTCACGCATAGATAAATTGCTATTTTATAAGCTTGTTAACCAACGAAAAAACGGAGGAGGTTCTCAAGTCGACGCGTTTTTTTTTTCTTTTAATATGTATGACGCATAACTTTTTACAGAGTAGTCCGATTTAAAAAAAAATATTGGAAAGGGTATACTCCGAAGGTAGTCCCATATAAATTTGGAAAAAAAATGTCAACCCTAATGGTACGAAAACAGAGAATGATTGAGATTGTTCACTCACTGATTATTATATATATGACCACGCATAACTTTTGACAGAATTGATTTTATTTGATGCCTCAAAATTACTTAGGTATACTTACATTAGTTTAAGAACTTAGTTATTAAGGTAGTAAAAAGAAGGTTTATTATTTTTTGCTTTTCAGTTTTTTCGGTGGTTTAATTTATTTGTTAAAGTTTTTTTTTTGATACTAGTGGTCACCCGGGGGCCGAATTTCGACCATAATCCATTTAATCTTTAAGTTTGAACTTTATATAATCCAAGGTTTCATCACAGCTACTCAGTTAATTTGCCAATTTCTACATCAGTTTGCATAGCATCACTGTAAAACTTCAAAATGTTTCGCATTGCAAAACTTGCATAGTAAATCCTTTTCGTAATCATGTATTCACATTTTCTAAACACTTTTCTCACAAATAGGCAGTAATAAATATTTTATATTTGTCTTTTATGTGTGTGTCGGTAATCTTTAGTTAATTAACTAACAAAGAAGTGGCCAACAAACAAACATTTTAATATTTTTAAACATGTTCCCTTTTCAATTCAGATTACCAAATTGTTGTAATTTTTTTTGTTATTGTTGTTTTTTTTTCACTTTGTAATAAATTATATAACTATATTAAACGAAATTATGCAATAAATAGGTGTATGTGCACTGATTGTTCAAGGATCTATGTAATGAACATCAGTGTATGGTATGTATTTAGTTTTACGATGTGCCTATATTGTATGTGTCATAAATTATTTCTCGCTGCCAGGGTTGTCACAGGCAGTCAGCAGTCAGTGCTGTGTCGATTTATTTTGATGCAGCAATTCACTGAGCTGTTGATTTCGTTTGGTGCTAATTGTTGCAGTTTAGTATAAATAATGTTTAAATGTTAGCTGTAAATCACCAAATATATTTATTTTCTTTCTTTCTTCTAAACCAATTCAGATTATTTATATACCATTTTCTATAGGCTTGAGCAAGATGTATTTCACAAATTATAAATAACTATACAAATAAAAACGATTCCTTATTATTGTTAATTTTGACATTAGATAAGACCAAAGAGAATTTAATAACATAAGCCTATTTACAAAGAATTAATATTAATTTATTAAATATATATTATTACTAATTGTATTATATTTATATTAATTAATTATTTAATAAATGTATATTATGAATTTAAATATTATATTATTATAAAATTAACCTTAATGGTCTTTACCAGGCCATAAACTCTTATAAAAAAAAAACAAAGCTTAAGTAAAGTATGCATGTATGTATGTTGTGTATAATTCGAGCAGTAGTGTGCGTAATGTTTATTTTAATTAATTTGATGTATTTGGTTATTTATAGTAATGCATTTTAGAAAGGTTTCTGCACTTCTAATCCATATAAACTTTAACTATGTCAAATTTTATACTCCTCCGTCCGCGCAATTTTCGTAAAAAGGGGTGCAGTTTTCGCTTCACGTATTAATTTATAGATACTCTGCCAGCATTGCACTAGTGTCCTTTTTAGGGTGCTAGCTGCTAGGGGAGTCATATAATAACCATCGCAGAACCAGTCCCCGGCGAGGTATCCGCTAAGGATTTTCCCATTTACAAAAGAAGGTAGAGTAGCCCGTAAGAGAAGTTTCTTCCTTTGAAAGTACATTTATTATTTTAATTACAATAGCCTCTACAATGTTAATGTTGCTCTGTGACTGCGGGATACATAATTATTTATTTTTTCGAAACCAAAGGGTTATTCCCGGCACGTGCTGCAAGGGTTCCGATATTGGAATTTTCGCATATCGCAAACCAGTTTTGTACAAAATACTGGTTAGAATTGGAATTTTTGAAACACTTTTCACATTCGCGAAGGTTGTAAGCAAATTTTATTAACGTGATTGAAGTATCAGAAACTACGTACGTGTATATGAGTACAGATTCTGCTTAAGCTAAATACGATGGGTAAAATAAATACAGAACCTTGCGGTTGGGGTCGGCCTGTAGTAAAAGGCGACAAAATAACCTGGCTTGGTGACATAATAACTCTGTGTTGTGTTCTAGTGAACCAGGTTCCAGTTCCTATGCGGACATCAGCGTGTTAGCGTGCCCCTAGCATTGCAAACATCCATAGCTGACGGTAATAGCTTAATTAAGTAGGCTGTCAGCATGTCTACTGCTCCTTCCCAATGAAAAAGGGAAAGAGACGCGCTGAACGCAGTAAGAAGTCCTAGCTGCGAAACAACAGAGAATGGACCGGTATAACCTCAGTAGAACAATTGTTCCGTCTCGCTATCAATAAAGAAGGGTACAAAAAACTAAAACCCATAGTTCAGGATTGAAAAGGGACTTGAAGAAGAATACTAATACGTTTTCCGTCATTGCCTCTCGGTGACTCTTTTTTTTCCAGATCAAGAAAGAAGAAGAAGGCAGGAAGGAATTTGTATTCTTAAGTATTCTTGTCAAAAAGATATTTATTATTAATTTTTCAATATAAAATTTTTGTACACGTGTTAAGGTATGACATGATAATATTATTGTAAGGCCTTTTACCGTGTTATAAAAAAATAAAATTGACATTCACAGGGACTGCCGATATAAGTGAAAACTTATAACTTAAAATTTTAGTAATAAAATATGATTTTTTTTATTGCTGTAGGACAGCAGATAGGCTGAGGGCCCGCTTAGAGTTTAGCAGTTATCGTCGCCTATGGGTGTTTGCAACGCCAGTAGGATCGCGAACAATGCCAGTTATGCCAGTAGTTCGCAATGCCACGCGAACACGCTGCTGACCCAAAAGGGTACAGGAACTTGGGTCACTAATGCCGGAACAGAACATAAGGTTATTATAGCGGCATACTTAAGACCAAAGGTGGTCGCCATCCAGACGGGCTTGGGGCTAGGGCCCCAAGCCCAACGTGGTAGGCCACGTAGCTTGTGGATTGTTTTGTCGCTTTTTACGACAGACTGACCTCGGGCGCAGAGGTCAGTATTCTTTCTCTGCCCCTGCACGGATAAAAAATTTCATAATGTTTCAATTAAAACTTTATCAATATTATTACATATCCAATTTTACTTGTAAATATATACACAGCTCTAATGTTGCACAATAAGTCACCTGTATAGCTACAGATATATTGCTATTACGCATGTAGGTGACGCGAACTCACAAGATTTCACCCATCCAAAAAGCGTCTAATGCGCACATCACACGGTCAGGTATGTACGATGTTTTACTCGTATACGTGTATATTACGTATATATAAGTACTGGCTGACCCGGCAAACGTTGTTCTGCCATATAAATAATAAAATGTCAAAAAATTAAAAAAAAATTTTTGGGTGTGGGTCACCCCTAACATTTAGGGGGATGAAAAATAGATGTTGGCCGATCCTCATAGATACCGGATAAGCACAAAAAATCACTAACTCAATTTAGTTATCTGCCTACTGCCTACCCCCTAAGAACGATGGCGTGATTATTTATAGCCTATGACCATTTCTAGGTTATCATCTATCACCATACCAAATTTCATCAAAATCCGTTCAGCCGTTTAGGCGTGAAAGAGGAACAGACAGACAGACAGACAGACAGACAGAGTTACTTTCGCATTTATAATATTAGTATGGATTCGTGTACAAAGGTCGCTGCACATGCACCAGTCTGGTATCAACCGACGCGAACCAATAAGATTTTTCCCTAGCAAAAAGTGCTTAACGCGGCTAAAGAATTTTTCACTTTAAAATCATATTAATTATTATTAATAATAACATAATTTAATTGCCAAGGAATTAGAAATTATATAAAATTCTATACAAATTGTTAACAAGGTGACAGTGTCTAACGATTACATTATTTATTTATTGCGTACCTAATTTATATTAATTATTATTAATAATAACATAATTTAATTACCAAAGTTTCAAGGCGAAACAATGACTCCATAGAGCGTCTCGTTGTCCAGGGCAAAGTGGAGGGGACCAGATCACGTGGAAGATCACCCATGCGATGGACCGACCAGATCAAATCAGCTGTGGGCGGGCCTTTGCATGGGTGCTCCAGAATGTCTCTGAATCGCGAGAAATGGCGTAAAATCATACAGCGAACAATATCTGCCTCTAATAGTACTACCATTTGATCACGACCGCTCTGTAAAGAGTGAATCGACTAAGAAGAAGAAGAATTTAATTGCCAAATTCGGACAAAATAGCGAGATTGAGCGCCACATCCGCCTAGGCTGGGGTGCTTTTGGCAAACTGTCCGAAGTGTTCAAGAGCACAAGCATTCCCATTAACCTCAAGCGTCGGACCTTTGAACAATGCGTCCTACCAGTCATGGTCTACGGAGCCGAGTCATGGACGCTGACAAAGCAGGTGATACACAAGCTCCAAGTAACCCAAAGAGCCATGAAACGGACTGACTATGTTAGGTATCTCTCTACGTGATCGAATCAGGAACACAGAGAAATTCAACGACATAACCCATGTGATCGCTAGTAGAAAATGGAAGTGGGCGGGCCATATATACCGTAGACAGGACAACAGGTGGTGTAGTCAGGTGCTTGAGTGGAGGCCTAGAGTAGGTCATAGAAATGTAGGCAGGCAACCGATGCGTTGGACCGACGACCTTGTTAGAGTGGCCGGTAAGGACTGGATGTGAAGGGCGCAAAACCGGGAAGAATGGCGTGCATTAGAAGAGACCTACACTCAGTTTTGGGGGGTGAGGGGTTGAAAAAGAAAGAAAGAATTTAATTTCATATATTAATTATAATATACGGGAGCTTCTTTGCAGGACTGACTGCAGTGAGATTATCACTGTTCGCGGCGGTATTTGTTTTAGCTAGGCAAAGAACTAGCGTGGGAAATGGCTGTGAAGGGTTACTCACGACTCACTAATTAGAAGATAAAAAGAGAGAAAGAAATAAATTGAAAGAGGTACCTATTCAGTCTTGAAAACACACGCCTGTTCACACTATCTTACACTTTACATTCGATTGTAAATGCGAAGAAGACACTTGCAGTGCGCCTGTAATGTCATATACATGGAGACTGCCGCGAATGCGGGAGTTTCTAACGTGGTCCCTCCGTGTCACACACATCCGTATATTCATGTCTGTTACGCGCAGTTCCTGTTTGTGTCACTCTCGCACCGGCCACGTTTCGCAGTTGTGTTATAGTTTAAAAAAACTAAAAAACACGTTTTTATAAAAAATCAAACTAAAAGGTAAAAAATAATTTTCAATAAATTTAAATTAAGGATAGTGGGATTAACAAAAAAATGAATTTTATTGTAAAAAAGTGTGGGCTGCTTGTTGTCAATTGTTATTTTGAAAATATCTTAAAAAGTTTGTTATTTTTGTAGTCGGAGTCAGCCAAGGAAACACTACAATATACCTAGCAATAATAATACACAAGCACATCTCACTATAACTATGTATGTAGTTCCAAACCTACCTTGGCGGACACCGACTCCAAAAATAACAATAATTACTATAACTACATTATATTATCGTAATATAGATCGTACCTACATATTGATGAATAGAAAAAGTAAGTTGATTATTAAGTTATAGAAGAATATTTTTTACTTTTTAGTGCATATTAATTTGTTTTGGAATAGTTCTTTTTATTTTTGAAGGCGGTTTTTTTTATAAATTTTTGTTTTTTGTTGTCAATATCCAATCGCCCCCAAAGGAGTCGGTTACAAACATACAAAATCATTTATCTCAATATAAGATCTTACAGATCATTTATTGAATGTCAAGAATCTACAAATTCAATAAAAAAATGCTAGCTAGATAAGAAACGGCGAAACAAACTTCGTAGCGAATTTAAGTTTTCAGTCTTATTTTCATATTCGTCTTTTTAATATTCGTAACTTTGAATACAAATATAGGAAAAGGATATCCTTAATGATAGTGTTAACCCGTCTTTTCAAATTAACCGGCGTCTTGAGGTCACAAATGATACCAGTCACCTCACGCCAATTGGCCTACGCGGCAGCAATGCGTGCTTTAATACTAAAATCAAAAGTTAGGATGACACTAAATAATGAGCAGTTACAACGGTAAATGTTTACTATTTATAGGCAATGGTCTATGGATGTTTTCAACGCTAGGATCATCGCTTAACACGTAAGTACGCGCTAGGGAACCGACACCTTAACGGGTCATTTATGCCCAAACACAACATAAAGTTATAACGACGGCATACTTAAAGACCATGGGTTGCCAGCCAGACGTACTTGGGGCCTTACCACCTAGCTTGAGATGTCTTGTCGCCTTATACGATAGGCCGCAGTCAGTACTCTAATCCGCCCCTTCATAAAGAGACACGTTCATTTATAATTAGATATAAGATGAAGCGTCTCTAGTTAGCCGAATATATATACAAATTCAATGTACTCGTAAACAATTCTGATACAGAAGAATTCTTAACACAGAGTAATAAATCAAATCAACATTCAGTCCCTTAAGGGGTAATAAATTTGCAGTAGTGCAACTGTGAGCGTTGCGACGTGGCACGAATCAATATTGGGAAACATGGGAACAGGTGTGAGCTAGCATCTTGCCATGGATATACATGTATAAGGAAGAGATTGGGAATAAGTATTATATCTTAAGCTCAGGTTAGCAGACTGCGACGTTTGCAAAACCACAGGCATTGCCAACGTGCTGCTAGCCTCGAAGGGGGTTTTTTGAAGTGAAAACTTCTTTAGCGGCGATGGGCACTTTTTTGTGATGGTAAAAACGCGAGTTTATCGCATCAGGTCACGTGTCCTGATCGAAAATTCGTAAGACGGAGTTTTGCTCGAGTTTATTTTATAATGTAAATTTAAAATGATTGCATTGCATTACTTATACATATCTATTCGAATTGCGAATTTATTACAATGAAATACATTTGAGTTTTTGAAGTGAAAGTGAAACTTATTTAGGCGCGTTGAACAATTGGTTTGTAAAGAAGTGTTCGTGACCAATTTAAACTTTAATCCTTGATCATAAACACTTATTTATAAACCGAGAATAATAATCTAATAGCTCGACGATATAATTCAGAAGTTACTTAGTTTTCACTTCTATCGGCAGTCCCCAAAGACTGCCCCGCATGTTTTTTTTATTGCTCTAGGACGGCAGACATGCTGACGGCCCGCTTAGAATTTAACAGTTACCGTCGTCTATGGGTGTTTGCAATGCCAGTGGCATACCGAACACGCTGCTATCCCATAAGAGTACAGGAACTTGGGTCACTAATGCCGGAACATAGCACAAGATTATTATGGGGGCATACTTAAGACCAAAGGTACGTAGCTAGGGTTGTTTTGTCAAATTTTACGACAGGCCGACCCCGGCCGCAGAGGTCGATATTCTTTCTCCGCTCCTGCACCGTGCTGGAATCTGGGTAAATTGTGTCGGAATACAACACAAGTTTATTATGGCAGCATATCTATAGCCAAGGGTGGTTGCAATCGAGACGGAAATCTTATCACTTAGCTTATTGTCCTCTTTTATTACAGGCTACTCCCAGCCGCAGAGGTTACCATTATACTCGTGGTACTGTAATATTTACCGTACCTCACTAATCCGGCATTATTGAACTCTAGTGATGGGAATTATTTTTATTAATTCTAATATATAAAATTCTCGTGTCACAGTTTTCGTTGCCATATTCCTCCGAAACGGCTGGACCGATTTTGATGAAATTTTTTGTGCTTATCCGGTATCTATGAGAATCGGCCAACATCTATTTTTCATCCCCCTAAATGTTAGGGGTAGTCCACCCCGTAATTTTTTTTTTTAATTTTTTGACATTTTATTATTTATATGGCAGAACAACGTTTGCCGGGTCAGCTAGTTACTTTATAGATCCGAGTGTTGGACTAAAAAGAAACAGGTATATATAAGTAAAGCTCATCTAGTACTGCTATATCAAAACTCAATCAGAGTAAGATCTGTTCAGTGTAGCAAATGGTTCGAATGCCTATTATGTGGTCGAGTCAATAACTTAAAATCAATCTTATTACGTTACAGTAAGATGTGTATTACAAAATTAAATAGGTAAAGTTTGATTTCTTCGCTTTCTCACCAATACTTTTCTTCGGTGAATACTTCACGATCTTGCAATTGTTAAAAACAGTGTTGGACGGGGTAGACCTAGGCGGACGTTTCGAGACCAGATCAGCGACGTCTTGAAAAAAGGCCAGATCAAGAGTACCCTAAACCGAAGGGCATGTATGAAGGGAATAATGAAAGTGGACGAAGCGAAACAAGTACATATGTAAGGATCGTAGCAAGTGGAAAGAAGTGGTCTCTGCCTACCCCTACGGGAAAGAGGCGTGATTATATGTATGTATGTTAACCTGCTGTGGCAAAGCAATAAAAACAACATACTTGTAAAATTATCCTTACAGAGCTACATAAATAATAATAAAGTTTATTTTCAAAATATACAGTATACTAGTCGTTCCAGCCCGCTTCGCTGGTCGAATAACAGAATCCAAAAATATGAAGTTTTCGTACGCATGGCACTTTCTTTTGAACAAAGAAAATGAACTGTTTAAAATTCTGGGGTTATGTAATTATATGCGAAAAATAAAAATCCCAGCACTTAATCTCAGCGCCACCTACACTGGGTCTAATTGCGAATCTAAACCATTCTCGAATCCACTTGAATACACACAAAAAATTTCAACAAAATCAGTTCACCCGTTTAGGAGTAGTTCAGTGACATACACACGCACATAACAATTATATATATAATGATATGTAGACAAAATTTTCCCTGGTTTTTGAGCTAGACCAAAGTCTGTGTTACAGAAACCACTATCCCCAAGTGTGTGTGAGCATGTGTCTCAGTGAATATGAGTACATGTTTATGTGTGTGTTCTGTTAAGCTTATAATACTACTGACACTGACCTAGGCGTTATTTTTTAGAAATAAAACTACCAGACTGCTACATACATAATAAAAAATAATAATGGTAGTTTTTAAATTCAAAGTTATGGTAGTTTTCTTAAACAATAATTTAAAAGATTAAACGGTAATTTTCTTAAAAATAAATTTAAAGTAGGTAGGTCGGGATTCGAACATAGATCAACCCAATGTTCATCAAACCACTGGCCTGTGTAGTAGATGTGCGGCAGATTCGGCGGTGCAAGGCACGTGCGGTTGCCCCTCGCGACGGGCTGTAGACCCCCAACCGTTGACTCACGACGCGCGTCGTCGATAGTTACGTCGGGTTGTAGGAAGGTATGTTCTAGGTCTGAAGTGGACTCTAATTCGGGGTACCAATTAATTCGGTAATGGTCGGATTTTTCACAATCAGAACAAAAATACAATAATATTTTAAATTGAATTATTAGTGTCCGCGCTTTGGATGCTTAGGCTCGGAATGACGCGGCGAGTGTCGTTCAAATTCACTCGTTCAACGGTCTTACGAACGTGTATGAGTGAACGGAACGTTACATACTTAAAATAAAATAATACTTAAAATGAGTTTTAAAGAAATCTAAAGTAAGTAGCCATTTCCTTTAATTTTATTTAATAAATATTATTGAATCTTTACAATTCCCAGTGCATAAAGACATTTCCAATAAAAAAAAAAAACAACTATGTCGCTCCGCTTACGATATCCAATATATTCCAGTTATAACGGCATGTATGATTTTTACGATTCCTATACATGGCTCGGTTCCAATTTAGATTTCCATGTTCAAAGCTATTTCAAACGCTATTTCGTTTACCAATTTCAAATAAAGGAATTTTTGAGAGTTTTTCAGAATAACGTTTTCTATTATTATAACTAACCGTTGCGGCTAGAATCAGTCTGTCGTAAAAGACGACAAAACCACCCTAACTACGTGGTAGGGCCCCAAGCATATCTGGATGGCAACCACCATTAATCTATAAGTAATCCGCCGTAATAACCTTGTGTTGTGTTCCAATAGTGATCCAGGTTCCTGTACCACTGTGGATCAGGTGGACCTTCCTGATAAATTGCATGTTCAGCGTCTAGTTTTGTGATATTTAGCTGGTGCCTGCAACAGTTCCTTTGCGAGCAGACCTGAACCGGACCGAGAAGGGGGAATCAAGATCAGCGCGAATTTATTTGCCCACTGTAAGGTATTGCCGGTATGGGTAGACCACTAAAACCTGATCATCACTCTCCGCCTTGGTGGATATGCTCTTTTTTTGTGATGTGGAAAATGCTTGATGCACACCCCGCCACCTGGGAGCTGGCGACGAGTTAGTGTGAGATTCCCGTGCAATGCGCCCCGACCTTACGATCCCCACAGTTGACAAGGGGGACGCACGTCGCTGGTGTAGGTACCCACTAAATACCGCCCCAGTGTTGATCTACTGCCCGATGCCCGAGCGGGAGGGATATGCTCTCCCTTGCATCTCCCACCCTAGCAGGCTGGGCCGGCCATGGTGATGACGACCGGCCTCTCCTGTGTAGGCCAGGATGTGCGGATCTCACCCTGGCCGCCTCTGGACAGAAGTGAGAGGAGCGCGCGCAACACGACGTGCCCCCCTTCTGGCCCGCTAATCTACGACTCTTCTAGCCGTCAGGCACGTACCCCCGGCCAGACGTCCGCAATGAAGGTGCCTCGAGTGACTGGGTACAACGTATCTATGTCATTATGCCATACATGAATTTATCCCATCAAGTTTTACTGAGTTCAAATGCGAATCGTTTTCCTCACGCTTGACACAGTTCAAAGCATAATGAGCAGTGTAAACAACTCACTTTAGAAACTTTATTGCATATGAGCGTTTCAAGTAATCTTAAACCACAGTATAAATGACAACACAGTATGTACATCTTGAAGAATTATTTTTTAATTTTTATTGTTGTGGAACAGCAGATAAGCTGAAGGCTCCATTAATGAGTATAAATAATAATTTATAAAAGAAGGTTTTAAAGATAATATTATGATCTAAACTTAACAACTTATCGTCAACTTACATTGTAGTTTTTCCGTGCAGGGGCTGAGCAAGAATACTAACCTCTGTAGCCGGGGTCGACCTGTCGCAAAAGGCGACAAAACAACCCTAACTACGTAGTAGACCTCCAAGCCCACCTGGTCTGTAATTATGCCACCATAGTGACCTTGTGTTGTGTTTCGGCATTAGTGACCTAGGTTCCTGTACCCATATGGGACAGGAGCGTGTTTGTGGTGCACATAGTCGCAAAAATCCATATGCGACAGTAAGTGCTTACTTTTAAGTGGATCGCTAGCCTTTCTGATGTTCTTTGGCAATAAAAAAAGTTTTTGATCTCCCGCCCTATGCGACTCAGGTACCTCCCGAAGCAACCGTGCCCCGAGAGGACCTGCGTCAGGCAGGTCAGGGCGCCGTGGCACCTATCCACCCATTCGGCCAGGACGGGCCTCACCGTTTCGATGGTGGCGAGGCCCGCGCTGGGGTGCGCGAGGCTGCACGCACGCCGCCAACCTATAACATCGCAAACGATATTAGTTTTCGAAAAATCTTAATATTTCTCGGTTATTATCTGATTTTTGTATTTTTTTCTATAAAGAATAGGGTTTATTCTTAACACTTAATGACAGTATAGTGTATGTGTTAGCAATGTTAGCGTTACATTTCATTTTTTACTTTTTAATTATTATAGTATTAGAACTCTTAAAGCACTCACAAACAATAAACTGTGTCACGAAGAAAGCTTATTTTGTATTTAAGTAGCTTCACTTTAACTACATTTACTTTGTTAGATTGCTGAAAGAATTCAATGAAACGTCTACCCAGTAACTTCAGATACTGCAAAACTAGGTTCTTAAATGTTTGTATACAAAATGCTCAGTATTAACTTGCTCGACAAAAATCCAACGAGCAACTTAGAGAATATCCTGAAAAGTCTTCTTTCTCGTGGGAATAAAGTTCGAGCATTTAATGGCTGGGTCGTACCATCATTGGCATACTAAGATGGACTCAAACTGAGTTGGATGCTATAGATAGACGAGTCCATTGTTTGCTGACAGCATATCGTATGCATCACCCACGCCCATCGGTTATGAGATTGTGCATCCCATGGAAATGTGGAGGTAAGGAAATCTTAAATGTCAAATAACCTCTATAACCACGAGGTGTACAATCTCAGAGAATATTTATTAAATTTCAATGGGGCTCGGAATATCCATTGCGACGTGGTGTCGGTTGACAAGGGACTAACTCCGTTACCCTTAGCGAAACAGAACTGGCAAAGTCCAGTGGTGATGAGTGCTTCCGACCGAGCAGTTATATGGAAAAGCAAGGAGATGCATGGTAGGTTTTATAAGGCCTTAATGGGCCCGATGTGAACCTACTAGTGTCGGTAAACTGGTTACGCTCCGGAGACCTATTTGGGGAAACCGAAGGTTTTGGTTATGGACGAAGTTATCAAGACGAAAAACTACAGGAAGTACATTTTGAAGTACGGTACGCTTCATATTTCTCGAGCGTGTGGTCACCCTGGTGAATCCATCAGACATGTTACTTCCTGTTGTTCTCGTCTTGCTAACAACGAATACTTGCACAGGCAAAACATAGTAGCCAGGATTACCCACCAATAACTAGCTTTGAAATATAATCTTGTAATCTTGGAGGTGCCCTATTACCAATGTAGGCCTGAGCCAGTTCTCGATAATGGCTCATATTTGCTCTACTGGGATCGGTCGATTATCACGGACAAGTGTATTGTTGCTAATAAACCTGACATCGTGATAGGGGACCGATCTGCGAGACGTGCTATGATTGTAGTTGTTGCAGTTTCATATTACCATTAATCTATTTGGTGCTGAAAAAGAAAAACAATTGAAATATATTGATCTCTCACACGAGATTAATGCTATGTGGAAATTGGATAGTACAATCATAGTTCCGATAGTAGTGTCGGTGAATAGTCAAATAGCGAAGAGTCTTGACCGACACCTTGAAAGGCTCTCGCTTGGTTCTTGGCTGAGGGGTCGAATACAGAAGGCTGCTCTCTTGGATACGGCACATATTGTGAGGAGGTTCCTTACTCTATTGCCTAACCACCGGTAGTTTGGAACTGCAAGGAACCGCTACTGTTGGAAGACAATTTTTATATTTATAGTACTGTTTTTATAATAAAAATATGTAAGTTATTGTAAAAAATGTAATTTATTTACAAACAATATTAACGGCCACATTCACAAAAACTGTTTGCAGATCAAATATATTATTCCTGTTACCGAAACCCATTTGCACAACTTGCTACACTGAATCAACCGTGTTGTTGAATTACACGAATTGGGCACAACATATTCCATTTATTGTATTATTATATTTCTGTAGAAAAGCAGACAGGCTAACGGAGCGTTTAGTAAGCAGTTACCGTTGCCTATGGATGTTTGCGATGCTACGACGCTAACACGTTGCGAATTTGAACCTGGGTCACTTACGCAGGAACATAAAACACGATTTGTATTATGGTTCGTGTTATGGCGACATATGTATTTCTCTAAATATATCGAATGCTTTTTATCCGTGCAGGGGCGGAGAAAGAATACTAACCTCTGCGGCTGGGGTCGGCCTGTCGTAAAAGGTGACAAAACAACCCACTCTAGCTACGTGGTAGGGCCTCAAGCCCGTCTGGATGGCGACCACCTTTGGTCTTAAGTATGCCGCCATAATAACCATGTTTTGTGTTCCGGCATTAGTGACCCAAGTTCCTGGCGTTGCAAACACCCATAGACGACGGTAACTGCTAAATTCTAAGCGGGGTCAGCCTGTCTGCTATCCTACAGCATTAAAAAAAATGCTCTTTACCCGCAGTGGCGGCTTGGCGTCTTACCATCTAACTGGGGTTTTGTCGTTTTTTACGACAGTCCCCTCCCGTTCAAAGGGGCCAGTATTCTTACTCCATCCCTGAACGGAGAGCTGTATCGCTCTGTAAGGTTTTTTACACAAATAAATAATATGCTGTCACAAAGTAAGCATTAAAGCGCTTACTTACTTTTCTTTTGTAAATCTTCTTCTTCCTGCCCTCTATTTTTTTTTTAATGTTGTAGGACAACAGACAGGCTAACGGCCCGCTTAGAATTTAGCAGTTACCATCGCCTATGGATGTTTGCAATATCAGTGGCATCGCGAACACGCTGCTGTCCCATAAAGGTAATTAGCAGTAATCACAACATTCACACCCTTTATTGCCATATCATCTTTTACGCTATCCATCTTTTTTTAGTCTACCTCTACTCCTGTATCCATCCACTCTCATTTCTACCATTTTCATTGTTATATCGCACCTTCGGTGCAACAAAGTCACAATTCAGAACACATTTTTTTGGAGTTTACTCCTTAAGAATCGATTTTCATATATAAGGCGCCCGGTATGAGAAAAATGTGAGAGTAAAATCTACTATTGAATGACCTCGTTACGTTTTTGGTGCGCGTGCACCGGAACACACTAAACAAAACAAAACGATGTATCTCTCAAGGCAAAAATTACTTTATTTGTTACAACTTAAGGTTGATTTCACATTAAATGTTGTTTAACATATGTCTTTTCATTTGTAAGTGATAAGAGTAATTTATTGCTTTGCTCATTTTATATAACGAATGATCGTAAGTATTAGATAATGTTTTGGAGATTTATGACTTTATTACTAGGTGCCATAGTTGTAATTAGGTTGAACTTAAAACTGTTTTAAAACTTTTTTTATATATGTATATTATTTTCATTAATTTGTCAATTTACTCTTTCATATGGTATTAATCTTTTTTCAGTTAAATAAACTCTTTTTGCGTATGTTTAGACAATCGTACTTAAGTAGTAAACTCCAGTCATTTTACGTGAAACTGTAGCAAAAACTATAAACAATTAATAGTATCTATGTTATATTATCTATGTTATATTACACATGGTAATTCAGTAATATGGAAATAAAAGCGAAAAAAATGTTAAAAGTCCTGTAAAATTACAAAATGAGCTGTTGTGACTTTGTTGCATCGAAGGTGCGATATGGCATTATACTTTTCTTTTGTAACTAAATACACATTATGCATTAACAACCAAATTCGAGAATGGATCCCGTAAATCCCCAGGCGTGAGAAAGACGTTGTACGCCAAATTGAAGGAATACGATACCAACGTAAAGATGCGTAAGAATATATTATGTATATAGGTAGAATGAGTAACTTTAAAGTGTTTCATTTTTTTACTTGACTATTTGTTATTACTTTGTTAGTTTCCTGTTGAGATTCCACTCACGGCCTCTTAAAAGCCCAGTTCCAAAGTATTAAAAGGGTTGCGCCATAAATCCGCAACAATGTAGCGACACGGGTGCTGAAAAATTCAGCGACATGTGTTACCTAGCGTCCGTGATTTACAAAGTTACAAATCATATTTTCAGTGTACTAATAAAGTACGGTAACATCCTAAATTTGAAATTTGCTTTAACGAATTTAAACATGGCAACTGTTATTTATTTTAAAAAAGTCTTCTTCCTACTTTTATCCCACATTATGTGGGAGGGATATACTATCCCTTACTCTTCACTGTTAGCCGTCATTATTAAAACTAATCGGCATCATTTTTTTTATTGCTGTAGGAAAGCAGACAGGCTAACGGCCCACTTAGAACTTAGCAGTTACCGTCGCTTATGGGTGTTTGCAACGCCAGTGGTATCGCGAACACGCTGGTGTCCCATAAATGTACAGGAACTTGGGTCACTAATTAATTAACGAACACAACGTAACATCATCATCATCATCATCATCCTAGCGTTAGTCCCGGTTGCCACCCAAACTTTCGTTTCGGTGCCCGGGGTCCGCTTTCCGACTTTTTCTACTCCACTTCGCGCGATCTTCAGCATCCCTGGTAGTGAGCCCATTGGCACACAACGTAACATAACATAAGGTTATTATGGCGGTATACTTAAGACCAAAGGTGGTCGCCATCCAGACCGACCAGGCCGACCCCAGCCGCAGAGGTTAGTATTTTTTCTCCGCCCCTGCACGGATAAAATCATCTAATTGATAATTCTGACACAATCATTGTGATTATTTGATTTGAGGACGTATACAGGTTTCTTAACGACGTTTTTCTTCACCGTCGGTCCATGACAATTATGTGTGTGTAACATGCACATAAGGCAAAAAATATTGCCCTAGGGTTGCCTGGAAGAACTGCTCTAAGCGATAAGGTCACCTATTGTCCAGTAGCTTGTAAGTTTATTTCATGTTCTTTTATATTTAAGGTGAACAATAAAGAGTTTTCATTCATTCATGTCATCCTGGGATCGGACCTCCTGACCTCCAAGTTGTCGCCGAGTGAGATACTCTTTGCTTCCACGTAAACATCATCTTACAAGTGTTTAGTTTTGGTTGCATCCAATTCTTTGACCGCATAACCCTTATGTATACACTATTATTTATCGTGACAGGGTAAATTTGTGAGTCTTTTTGCATCTATGCTCTTCCGTGCTAGTTCCACGAGGAAGAGGGAGAAAAGTATTCCTGTTTCTTCATCATCATCATTTCAGCCGGAAGACGCCCACTGCTGGACAAAGGCCTCCCCCAAAATTTGTTTAATTTGTTTAACCCTGTTTCTTAGGTTATGGCAAATATTTGTTAGAAGCCAAAGCTCTCCCAACCATAAAAGTACAAATATTTATTTCTTTTTTCTTTGCTACATCCGTTATGAAGAAGACGATATGTGGTGGTCTTGTTCATCTTTTTTCACGAGCTGCGTGTCGCATCGGCTTCGTGGGGATTCGATTCCATGCCGAGTCAGGGTGTTTATGTATATATAAATTTCAAGTATATAAGGATCGTAGCAAGTGGAAAGAAGTGGTATCTGCCTACCCCTACGGGAAAGAGGCGCGATTATATGTATGTATGTATGGTGTAGGAATTAGTTTGAAGAGTTTTTTTTAATGAAAAAAACATTTATTATCAATGGAAAATAACAAAATACACTAATGAAAGTATTGCCCATCGCTTTCTACTTACTACCTTTGACTATCTTTCGGGCAGGGTATGAATACCGTATCGGAAGAACGCCTCGTCTTTTGATGCAGTTCACGAATCGACCCATTTTTGATACTATTCGTAAGAAGTTTACTTCTGCTCATACATACTTATGATCCATTGAACGGAAACAAATGGTCATCAAAAGGAGCGATATCTGGAGAATACGGAGGGGGTGGTAGCACTTCCCATTAAGAGATTTTAGATACGTTTGTACCGGTTATGCGACGTGCGGACGAGCATGAGTGCGGAGTATTCCGGCCATTTTTCTTTCATTGCGCGACTCAATAGCATCAGCTGCAGTCGGTAGCGATCCCCAGTTATGGTTTCCGTCGGTATCAGCAGTTCATAATAAATCACACCCCTCTGATCTCACCAAATGCATAGCAGAAGCTTAGATCCATGGATATGTTGGCCGAGATTAACCCATCACTTTCCGTTTCGGATTATCGTAATGGATCCATTTTTCTTCACCAGTGACAATTCGTTGGAAAAAAACTTTTCTTTCCTCCCGTTGAAACAGCAGTTCACATGTCAAAAGACGCCTCTTAATGTCCTTTGGTTTCAATTCATATGGGACACAATGTCTCTCCTTCTGGATTATGCCTAAAGTTTTGAGATGTTTTCCTACCGTTGATAAGTCAACTCCCAATGATGTAGACAATTCTTGAAGTGTTTGAGATGAGTCTTCATTGAACAATGCCTCCAAATCTTTATCTTCGATTTTTTTCGGCTGGCCAGGTTACTCCTTGTCTTCCAACTCGAAATCACCAGCTTATAAACGTGAAAACCACTTCCAGCATATTTTCTCAGCTAGAGCATGTTCACTATACACTTCCACTAAAATACGATGAGCTTCATTATCAGTTTTTTCATAATAAATCAATGAAGTAAAATTCCCCGCAAAAACACTTTATTCGGCACAAATGTTGACATATTTAATAAATTATAAAGTATTTTTGATTACGATTCAAAGATGTAACAAATGCAAATGACGTTCAATGATAGCAGTTTCAAGATGAATTACTGTAGGTGATAACGAAATACTGTCTTACCTACGCCATCTCTCGTAAAACGCTACGAATTAATTCCAATAGGTACCTATTATTTATATCAATATCCTAGTATCATCCATTTTTCATTTAATTGTCTGCAGTAAATAGAATTTTCTACCTTTGAAATTAGGACACATTTCTCTGTACACTTTTTATTTGTGAAATTGATTCTGTGAAAGAGTTGACCTCAAAAATACAACGTCCACCGCGATATGAATGGCTCATTACACACGAACAAAGAACGGCCGTTTAGGTTTCTTGTTTTAAAGCTAGGCAATTTGTTTCGGAAGATATTCAAGTTGTTTCAAAAATACTGGAAATTTCCTACTAAATATCACATCAGTGTCCTTGGGCGAAAGGCGCACTCAAATGTATATCCCTGCACTCCAGACATCGGGTCGAAGAGGAACACTGCAGTGGTTTTAAATGGGTATTCCAGCGACGTGAGTCCATCTTGTCAACGGACGGGGGCATATGAGTGTCATAGCCAGGAGTTCCGGGCGAGTCCCGGAGTATGAGCCCGTTTGGGTGGCAGCTACCTCAGGGCTTTGTGTTGTGTTCTGGCATTAGTAACCCAGCTTTTAAGTCACAAGTGCCTACTTGCCTATCTATCCCCAGTTTGACGAGCGAGAAGTATTGTAATGTGTACCTTTATAAATAAAAAAATTGGCAATCATAGGGATTGACGATAGAAGTGAAAACATAATAACTTAGAATTATAGTATTAAAATTTGAAATTTCATAATCTTTCATTAAAATTATCAACATCATTACATAATCCATTCAATTTTACTTGTAAAGATATACACAGCACTAATGTTGCACAATACGTCACCTGTATAGCTACAGATATACTGCTATTACGCATGTCGGTGACGCGAACTCACAAGATCTCACCCATCCAAAGACCGTCTAACGCGCACAGCACACGGTCAGGTATGTATGTTATACGTGTATACGTATATATAAATATTCATGTACATAGGCCGCTGCGCATGCGCCAGTCTGGTATCGGATCAGCACGTGCTATATATGTATATAATAATAGATATACTAATGACTAACAACGAAATTTCGTTTCCTACTTTCAATGTGAAACCAGAAAATAATTTAAATAAAAAGGATGACTGATTTTTTTTTTCCCCAAAAAGGGCTTAACGTCAGGCAAGCGGGCGGTTGTAAAAACTAAGCCATAACTGCAACATGTTGTGCTGACCCTATATAATGTAGGATAAGGGCAGGAGGAAGAAGATTTTCATAAATGGAGATCAGCAGATCTTATCTTTATACTATATATAAAAAACTAGCGCATCGTTTACTACTTATTTTAATAATTATGTGTGTGATTGAACGTTTGAAATCTGAAAATATAACCCATTTCAAGACTATACTACAATTTAGATAAGTTATTATAAAACATACTCCATTAATAATAGTGTTTATAAAGATAATACAAATCAAACTGTCATTATCATGTATTATAATGGATCATTATCGTTTATTTTAGTTTATTGGAATTTTTTATTGGTGTCGCTCATATATATGTGTAGAGTTTAAAAATAGTTGTGTGAAATTGGAATACTTTGTAAACTATGTTGTAGTTGCCCATTAATTACTACCTTTTATTGTCACTGTTGTAGTGTGTGGTGTCGCACCAGAATAGCACCACCCCATCTCCTCCCGTGGGTGTCGTAAGAGACGACTAAGGGATAGAAAGAACGGAGGATGGGCAGCAGCATCTTTCCGTGAGAGCATCACCAACTGCGAATACTGCGATCGCCAACCCGCCTGCCAAGCGTGGCGATTATGGCAAAACCCCCCCCTAAAATGACAGATACACACAGGCCCCGGCCCCTAGTCCCCGGCGGCCCCGTTCGTGATGGTCACGGTAGCAGCCACATAAGCGACGGGGCAGGGGGTGCGAAGAATCCCCGGGTTCGGATTCGCTACCAAGAACGACGACCTTTGGCCCTGGCAACATACAATGTCAAGACACTGCGGACCAACGAGAAGTTGGAGGAACTGGAGGAAGTTTTGAGCAGACTGCGATGGGATGTTGTGGGGTTATCTGAAGTCCGAAGACAGGGAGAGGACTCAATAATCCTAAATTCCGGAAATCTGCTCTACTTCCGGGAGGGCGACCAACTGTCCCAAGGTGGTGTCGGGTTTCTCGTTCACAAGTCTCTTGTGAACAACGTTACTGAGGTGGGGAGTGTTTCGACTAGGGTAGCGTTCCTAATACTCAAAATTACCAAACGGTATTCGTTGAAGGTCATTCAGGTTTACGCTCCGACTTCGACACATCCTGACGAGGAGGTGGAAGCCATGTATGAGAACATCTCAACAGCCATCCACACTTCTAAAACCCACTTTAACGTTGTCATGGGAGACTTCAACGCAAAATTGGGGAAACGTAGCGGCGATGAGTTGAGAGTGGGGCAATTTGGGTTCGGAAATCGGAACACCCGAGGCCAGATGCTGGCCGACTTCATGGAGAAGGAGGACCTGTATATGATGAACTCCTTCTTCATGAAGCCAGAACAACGCAAATGGACTTGGATTAGTCCCGATGGTGCCACCAAAAATGAGATTGACTTCATTATGTCGACCAAAAGACAGATATTCAATGATGTCTCTGTGATCAATTCGGTGAAAACTGGGAGTGATCACCGCTTAGTAAGAGGCACATTGAATATCAATCCAAAATTGGAGAGGTCTCGACTGGTGAAGTCTACGCTCCGACCTGCACCCATACAGATCCAAAACCCGGTAAACTTTCAACTCGAATTGCAAAACCGCTTCGAATGCCTCGGTGACTGCGTTGACGTGGACGAGTATAATAACAGGTTCGTGGAAGCTGTTCAAACGGCCGGGTCTAAATTCTTCAAGGCCAGCCGTTCAAAAAGAACCGGAAAAATCTCAGATTCTACTCTCAAATTGATGGATGTGAGACGTCAAATGACCCTTCAGTCCCCGGACGATGCTTCCCAGTATAGGCAGCTAAATAGACAGATCTCCAAGTCCTTGACTCGCGATATCCGCCGTCATAACACAGACTGTGTAAAGGCGGCTATAGAGCGTAACAAGGGCTCTAAAGTATTCGCACGAGACTTGTCTATTGGGCAGAGCCAACTGACGAAGCTGAAGACCGACGACGGCAGGGTCGTTTCGTCTAAACCCGAACTTTTGAGGGAAGTCGAGAAGTTCTACGGACAGCTATACACGACCACACGGGCACCTGTTAACAACAAGGCTAAAGACCCAAGAGCCAAATTAACCCGACACTACACCGTAGATATCCCAGACGTCAGTCTGTACGAGATTAGTGTGGCCCTTAAACAGCTTAAAAACAACAAGGCGCCGGGTGATGATGGAATTACAGCCGAGCTTCTGAGAACTGGTGGTACTCCTGTGCTTAAAATCCTCCAGAAGCTATTTAATTCCGTCATCCTCGATGGCAAAACGCCGCAGGCCTGGCACGGAAGTATAGTGGTGCTGTTCTTCAAAAAGGGCGACAAAACCCTTTTGAAGAACTTTAGACCGATATCACTTCTGAGCCATGTTTACAAGCTGTTTTCAAGGGTCATCACGAATCGTCTCGCGCGCAGATTTAACGACTTCCAGCCTCCCGAACAAGCCGGATTCCGAAAAGGTTTTAGCACCATAGACCACATACATACGCTGCGGCAGGTTATACAGAAGACGGAGGAGTATAACCAGCCACTATGCTTGGCGTTCGTGGACTATGAGAAAGCCTTTGATTCGATCGAGACCTGGGCGATGCTTCAGTCTCTCCAGAGGTGCCACATTGATTATCGATACATCAAAGCGTTGAAGTGTTTGTATGAAAACGCCACCATGTCAGTCCGTCTCCAGGATCAGAACTCGAAGCCTATCCGACTGCAGCGGGGAGTCAGACAAGGCGATGTCATATCGCCGATGCTGTTCACTGCTGCGTTGGAAGATGTCTTCAAGCTTCTGGACTGGAACGGACTGGGCATCAACATTAACGGTGAGTACATCACTCACCTTAGATTCGCAGATGATATCGTAATCATGGCTGAAACCATGGAAGACTTAAGCCATATGCTTGATGGCCTCAATACAGCTTCCCAAGGAGTAGGTCTCAAAATGAACATGGACAAGACGAAGATCATGTCTAATGTCCATGTCGCACCTACCCCCGTAACAGTTGGGAACTGTACTTTCGAAATTGTTGACGAATACGTCTACTTGGGTCAAACGATCCAGTTAGGCAGGTCCAATTTCGCGAAAGAGGTCACTCGTCGAATCCAACTCGGATGGGCAGCGTTCGGGAAGCTCAGTAAAATCTTTTCGTCCCAAATACCGCAGTGTCTCAAGACGAAGGTTTTTAACCAATGTGTGTTGCCAGTGATGACATACGGAACGCAGACGTGGTCGCTAACTATGGGCCTTATGAGAAAGCTCATGGTCGCTCAGAGAGCAATGGAGAGGGCTATGCTCGGAGTTTCCCTGCGAGATCGAATCAGAAATGAGGAGATTCGCAGGAGAACCAAAGTAACCGACATAGCCCGGATGATTGCAAAACTGAAGTGGCAGTGGGCTGGGCACATAGCTCGAAGGACTGATGGCCGTTGGGGCAGAAAAGTCCTCGAATGGCGACCGCGTACCGGAAGACGCAGTGTTGGTAGGCCCCCCACAAGATGGACCGATGATCTGGTCAAGATCACCGGGATAGGTTGGATGAGGGCAGCGCAGGACCGATCATCGTGGAGATCTTTGGGGGAGGCCTTTGTCCAGCAGTGGGCGTCTTCCGGCTGAAATGATGATGATGATACAAATAACATTAGCATGTTGGTGACACGAACTCAACGGAACCCATAAGATTTTGCCCTAAAAAAAAGTGCTCAACACGGCTATAGATGTTTTCACTTCAAAAAAACTGAATTAATGACTTAAAAAGAAGAATTAATTACGTTCTTAAGTTATAAGCAAGAGATAGTTGCTATTTGAACAAAGGTATCTTATCTATTCACAACTAAATAATCACTAGGTAAAGAAATATCTGCACATAACAGATTTGCATCAAATACATCCACTGTATTGCTATTGCTTTGTAACATTACCTAGCTTAGTGATGTGACTCGAGACTCTTACCTGAAACCAAATAAAGATGATTTTAATGGTTATAATTTGTTTATATTTAATAGAACGGACGGTAGCAAATTCGAGACAATAAAGGCACGAACAATAGAGAGCAAGAAGAATAAGAAAGCTTATTTTTAAGGAAGGAAGAAAAAAATGTTTGTTTCGAGCAAAAAAGCAATAGGTGTTCTAAAAAGGGCTATTTGCATTACATAGCTGGTTAAAAAAAACAACGCTGATCTTCCAACTAGAATGACATGACACATTGAGCAGTTTATTTTATTGCTGCACTTCATACCTTAACTCATACCTAAACTACTCTTCGCAGATTAGACTGACACTCTACGAAATACAATTGTCTTTATTAAACGACTCAGGCAAAGAAGCGCGCGCGGCGAGGCATCGCAGGACTGACTCCCCGCCGCCTAGCCACGGGCACGAGGGAGCTCATAGCTCGCGGTAAATCCCCGAACAACGCGGTACTACGTGCTATACGTATCATTTAATTACGATTATAAAAATTATGATGTACCTTCTGAAGTTGAAAAATTATTTTAATGAACATATTAAACGCCACGAAGGATCACCGGTGCCCTCAAGCGGATTTGTTTATTAATAATTACAAAACCCTTAAATTGATCCTTATTCCCCACGATAGACATTTTGGGTACATATCTTAAAATACGTAAATTTCAAGAGTAATGGTTTTTTAATATTCTTTGGTGGCGTTTAACATGTTAATTTACATTTATAGCGGCCGGGAGATACCCGAAGCCCGCCACGCGTGGCAGGCCGCCCTTGCGATACTCGCCACCCGGGACTTTCCTCCAGTGATCCAGTCGTAATACTCCGCCGTTGGCAGTTGGCAGTCGCCATCTGAACGCGCGCGATCGTAACCGTAGTTTTATAAAATGTCTTAATTTCTTTTAAACGTTTCCTCGATGTTTTAAATAAACTATTTTAACATGTAACCCGTCGTTTAACCTATACAAACCCGGAACCATACACCACACATTTAAAAATTTACTGGTTCACAATCAAGCTGTATCGTATGTCCTCCAGAAGTTGAGCACATTATTCTTGTACTATGCATGATAATTCCAATAAATTACATCCAATCTCTGGGTTCAAATCCCAGAATATAAAAACCAAATAAAATAGTAGTAAGTTTTTTTTAGCGAATTTACCGGCTCATATACTAATACTGTTATTTGGAAGCTTGATGGTTCATAGCATATAATGCTGCAGCTGCTCTACCCATTCGACTAGAAGTCATACAAATTAAAGTTATTTTAAATAGAAATTTTAAAATGTAGACTAGATAGACTTTAAATAAAGAGTCTCAAAAAGAGCTCAAGTTTAGTCAATGGAAATCCCTACTTGCCATAGTCGTAACGAACGAGCTAAATGCAAAATGTAGCGGATGCAAACGTACAAAGCTGTGCTTAAAGTTTTAAGTACACACTGTCAGCAACAATGGACGCTTTTGAATATACGAGTATACTTTACCATCACACCTGTGTAACAATATAAGTTATGATTCCTGGACAAGTTCGACTGGTTTTATAAGCTTATATAAAAAAACCAAGAAGTGCTTGCCTGGAGTCGAGTGGGTAAAGACGAATCTCTTTCTCCTGTTTCTTGAGCTTTCTCGATCATAAAGGAAGAGACGTCTTTTTTATTGCTAAAGTATAGCTGATAGGCGACAAAACAACCCACCCTAGCTACGTGGTAGGGTCCCAAGTCCGTCTGGATGGCGACCACCTTTGGTCTTAAGTACGCCGCCATAATAACCTTGTGTTATGTTCCGGCATTAGTGACCCAAGTTCCTGTTCCCTGATGGGATAGCAGCGTGTTCGCGATGCCACTGGCGTTGCAAACATCCATAGGCGACGGTAACTGCTAAATTCTAAGTGGGCCGTCAGTCTGTCTGCTGTCCCATATCATTAAAAAAACGGTCGTGGCATATAACTTCCCAGATTTTATAAAGCCTTACTTTTTAAAAATAACAAATTGATTGTGCTTTCAACTTCTGTCAATTTTTGTATTTAGGTATTTATTTTACAAGTAGAAAAGCTTCAAGAAATAAGTCTCTAATTTGCTGTAATAAGCACTAAACACACTTTTAAAGCGCAAACAAAACTTTGTAAAGGGAGATAAAACTAAACAGATAAAGTTTTCTCTCAAAGGACGTATTTACACAGAAAAGATAAGTCGCATTCGTTAGAAGTCGCGAGTTTTAAATTAAAAACAAAGTGTAATCTTAAGTCTTATTGACTTAGGATTACAAAGGATATAATTGTTGTCTTTTATACTCATTTCTTAAATTTTTTTTTAATTTACCCTAATTTCTTCGCGCAGGGGCGGAGTAAGAGAAATAAAAATAAGTCTCCTGCAGCCGACAAAACAACTCTGGCTAGATGGACTTCAAGCCCGTCTGGATAGCAACCAACTTTGATCTATAAGTATGCCACCATAATAACCTTGTGTTATTAATAAAGACGCAGGTCTGTACCGTATGGGACAACAGCGTGTTCACTGTCTTTAGCTTAGCTCTTAGTAGCTTGTCTGACGTTACTCAGCAATAAAAAGTGGAGCGAATGTTTACAATTCGTATTGACCGTATATTAAAAGTTCAACTTGACAACTGCACACGTAGCTTCGTTGGCAAACTATCTTAGCATACAAGTACGTATGTGTATGCTATGTATTGAGGAAAATGCAAGTATAATTCTTTAACTTCTTCTTCGTGCTCTTAATCAACATTATTTGTGAGGTTGGCACTGAAAACCAGCGCTGGGTAGGTTAATTCTGGCACAGCATAATGCTGAGTTGCCAACCTTATTTGTCTTAAACAACATTTATTTATTTTGTGTTTTTGAGTGTCTTTTTATTGTTTACTTTTGTAATTAATGTTGCTTTTTGGCAAATAAAAATCATTTCATTCATTCATTCATTCATTTTATTCATTCATTCATTTGGGGCCGGCACTACATGTTCTATAGTTCCACACTTCCCTGTCAGCTCCTCCTCATCTTTTGTCTACTTCTCGTCTTGTATCTATCCGCGCTAGTCTGTTACTTTTGAGTTTTTCAACCACTGGTGCTACTTCACACTTCCTCTCATATACTCATTTCTAATTTTATCAATTTTCGTAAATCCACATATCCATCTCAGGATAATAACTTAACTTTTATTTTTTTATTGCTGAGAAACTGAGCTGACGGCCCACTTACTAGTAACCAGTTACGTCGTCTATACATCACCAGGGGCACCGCCAACACGCTGCCATCCTCAAAAAAATCCTTTTACTGTTTGTACACTAAAAATCGAGCCCACTTGTCGCCCGTTAGGATTTTTAGGGATCGTGATAAGCTACGAGTAACCCACGAAGCATAAGTACCAGGTTGTGTCTGCCCACGGATTCAGTGAGAATACAATAAGGACACCAAACGGACCCTATAAATATAGAATGCCTTTTGTTTATAACCCAAACGGCTTAATCAAAACGATGTAAGAATTCACAAAACCTCGCTTAATTACAGGAAAGAAATGGATTTGTTAGCGTTGACAGGCACGATAAGGTCCCTCCCTGACTTAACGCGCTACTAATACCGAATTTCAAAAGATGTTTATCTGCGTAATTATATGTTTAACTAACTTTAAGCGCGGTTTCGTTTCTAGAATTTCATTTGGTGACGAAGAGGCAACAGGCAACAGTTAGTAATAAATTATCATTAAAATTGCATTGCTTATACATAACAAAAATGAAGTATAGTTACATATATTATCTATGTATAAGTCTGCCGTGACATTTTACAAGTTTATTTTATGTTTATTTTATAGGTGAACAATAATTGTTGTTGAATGGAAAACTATTATAGTTTTCCATTCATCTCATTCGTCTCATTCATTCATTATTTAGATAAGGTTCAAGCGGAAGATCGGCACTGGCCATTTTTACCAGCAAATGTTGAGCTTGGTTTAAGTACTTTATTTTATTGTGTTTTTTATGAACTATTTTTGTATTTGTGTAGCCTGTTCTAAAAAAATATTTCCTTGTTTCTTTTTCATAAAAGTTTGTAGCTATGCCTCTTTTCCTCCATGATTCCGAGTCTGAGTGTTTCTGTATACAAGTGTTTATTAAAAAAAAAGTATATAAATATCAGTTGTTTAGTATCATATTACATGTGCTCTGCTGGTAACTTCGACGCTAGATGGAGCTATGTTGTTAGAGGCGCACGCAAAAACCTGTCCCAAATGTTTTGAACAAACAGACTTAGGTTTTCCGTTATTAGAATGTGGGTGAGATGGTTATCTTTGTAATAAACGAGATTATGTTCAAAATTTATTTTAGGGCCCACTCTTTAGAATAATATGGAAGTAACGAAGGTATGTATGATTCCGGTAATACGATTTTGAATTAATTGAGAAAATACTTTCCCTTGTAGAAGAAATACTTGTGCTTTTCTTGTTGGTATAGAAAGCACTGGAAATATTCTAAATTGAGACCATATTAAATTATTATTAGATAGATGGTAACCAGGAGTCATATGACTAATGCACTCAATTCCAGCGATGCCGAAGACCATGCGAAGTAGAGAAGAAAAAGTCGGAAAGCGGATCTCTAAAATGATGATGACGATGGTGGCTATAATGGCGATCGTCTAGAATTGGTGGACCTTGGGCTTGTAACCTTCGGATGCAGCCGAGATTAACCGCTTGCAAGAAAGCTTTATAAATTTTTACCTTTAACACGCACCTTTCACGTAACACAAAATCGAACTTGGATAATATCTGTAAATCACTACCATTTTATACCTACTTAGGCAAATCACACCGTAGGGAGTTGTTTGAACATTTTATCCAAAGCTTTTGAAAGGGCTCATTGTATAGAGTTCAAAATGGAGACCCTTAGCGTTTCTTCGTCCGAAGCTTTCACATTAAAAGCAAAAAAAAAGAAAAAATATCTTTGGTCAAAATATAAACAAAAATATTATAATGGACGGTGACGTAATGATAAATTGAGAGGAAGGAAGAAGGAAGGCATGGTGGGCATGTTATGAGAAGAGATGCCGACCACATTACCTGAAGAATGTTGAACCTGCAAGTATTTTTTTTATTGCTATAGGACATCAGACAGGCTGACAGCCCAATTAAAATTTAACCTAGAATTTAGCAGTTACCGTCGCATATGGGTGTTTGCAACGCCAGTGGCATCGCGAACTCGCTGCTATCCCATAAGGGTACAGGAACTTGGGTCACTAATACCGGAACACAACACAAAGTTATTATAGCCGCATACTTAACCCAGACGGGCTTGGCGCCCTACCACGTAGCTAGGGTTATTATGTCGCCTTCTACAATAGTCCGACCCTGGCCCTGGGGCCAGGGTCCATCTACTACGGTCTACTAACCTCTGGAGGTTAGTATTCTTACTCCACCCCTGCACGAAGATACCTCTCCGTGCAGGGGTGGACCACTTACCACTAATACGAAAAAAACAACAAAAGCTTATTATGGCGCATATTTTGAGACCACGGTTGCTCACCATGCAGACGGGCTTGGAGCCCTACCACGTAGTTAGTTGGAAGTCCACGGCTACCTAAAAATTACTAAACCACTGTTCCAAGACGCGCTTCCAAGAATAAAGCTCGTTTGATTAAAGCTCATTTTGTATTTAGGTGCCACGACAAAGTACTCATTAAAATGTATACTCCGATAATGAATACGCTACCTTCTCAGAAGTAAACGCTTCGCAGAGAGCATTAAGCCACATAAAATATTAACTGGAGGATTTTTCCCCAACTGAATACCTACCCGAAATACGGGGTAAGAAAATTGTAAACGTCGCCTTACATTATATTTTAAAAACCTCTTTAGCGGGCATATTGATAAATATTTAAACTCGTATATGTCTGATGCGAGCTTTCGCAGAGTAAAACATGTTTTTTGAGTTTCAGCGGACGTGTGCGTTTAATTCTGTATACTTCAGAATATATTAAACAGTGAGAGTGATATTGAAAGAAGAGTGAATGCAAGAAACATGTTGAATGGAGCTTTGCACTCCTTTAAGAACAGTCGGAAGGTGTCTAACAAGGCTCGTCTGACTGTGCATGAGGGGGTGTTGGTTCCAACACTCATGTACGGAAGTGAAAGTTGGGTATGGCAGAAGAAACATGAAAGCAGAATAAATGCAGTTAAGATGAGAGCGTTAAGAAGTATGATAGGAGTTAAACTGAGTGACAGGATAAGAAATAGTGAGATAAGGAAACGTTGTGGTCTGAAAGAAGATGTAATGACAAAAATTGAGAAAGGTATGCTGAGATGATTTGGCCATGTTGAGAGAATGAATGAAGAACGATTGACGAAGAAAGTGTATAAGGCGAGTGTGAATGGAAGTGTTGAAAGGAGTAGACCTAGACGGACGTTTCGAGACCATATCACGGACGTCTTGAAAAAAGGCCAGGTCAAGTGTACCCTAAACCGAAGGGCATGTATGAAGGGAATAATGAAAGTGAACGAAGCGAAACAAGTATGTAAGGATCGTAGCAAGTGAAAAGAAGTGGTCTCTGCCTACCCCTACGGGAAAGA
Source organism: Malacosoma neustria (assembly GCA_963693495.1). NCBI lineage: Eukaryota > Metazoa > Arthropoda > Insecta > Lepidoptera > Lasiocampidae > Malacosoma > Malacosoma neustria. Next base: position 3,754,508 of record OY856397.1, read on the forward strand.
GGCGTGATTATATGTATGTATGTATATTAAACAGTACATTATATAATTAAATAATTAAAACTTAGCAGAGCGTGCGTCGTATCGCTCGTCGTCGTCCATTCGTCGTCTTCTGCCTTCTTCATATGTCATCTCTTTCACTCTATGGCTTCGTTCGCAAACCTACCTACTACTACAGTTACTAACCTACTCATTTAAATATTGCACCATGCCAATATATGCCAAACTTGGCATAACATGTCGGCTAATTACTATCATTTTCTAGCCAAATACAATGTAGTATAACAAATGCTGTCATTGTAAACATGTTTAGCAAATAACATAATTATATCATATCAAACATCATCTTATATCCAAACTCATGTGTTCAAGAAATATCATTCCCACATAATATATATTTAATTTTTTTTTATTGCCGATCAACATTATACAGGCTAATGGCCCACTTGATAGTAAGCAGTTACCGTCACCTGTGGATGCTTGGGACCCTAGAAGCACCGCGAACACGCTGCTCTCCGCTCAGGAATACAGAAACCTGGGTCACTAATGCCGGAACACAACACAAAGATATGGCGACATACTTATACAGAAGAGATGGTTGTTTTGTCGTCTATTACGACAGGGGTTAGTTCTTACTCCGCCCGTGTACGGAGAAAATTTTTAGATTCTTAAATTGTTTTCAGTATAAGTTATTAATGCATATTATAACTATTGTGTTCTTAAATACTATTTTTTCTTTATTGCCGTGGAACTGCAGACAGACTGACGGCTTATTTATTAAGCAGTTACCGTCGTTTATAGATGATAATGACGCCAGGAGCACTCATTGCACGCTGCCGTGCGTGTAAGGGAACTGAAAAATGAGTTACTTATGCCCGAACACAACCCAAGGTTATTATGGCGGCATATTTAAAGTTAGAAGCCCTATCACTTAGCAAAAACCTCTCTTTTTATTGATCATATAGATAATTATACTGTAAAAATACGCACAGCATCATCTAGTACCGAAAAAAGTAGCAGAACACTTGTTCTATGGGTACTAGACAACTGATACTACTTGTTTTTTTATTGCTGTAGTACAGCAGACGGCAGCTGACGACCTACTTAAATACGCTACTGCCCCATAAGTGTACAGGAAACTTGTTCACTAATGTCGGAACACAACACAAAGTTATTATGACCGCATACTTAATACGGACGGCCTTAGGGCCCTACCACGTAGCTAGGGTTGTTAAGTCGCCTTCTACAACAGACTGACCTTGGCCGCAGGAATCAGTATTCTTTCTCCGCCTCTGTACGGATAGAATTACTTTACTTTTGTATATAAATACATAAAAGTAAAGTATATAAATATTATAATCACCCAGACTCGCGATGAAAGTTTAATCCGTGAGTTCCACAGACTTCCCGGCGTTTTGTGAATCCATATAATTTTGATACCACCGAACAACACCTACATATACATTATAATCAGACGAGTAAAACCGTGGGAAAATCACCTTGTACACTTTAAAATATAGCATGACTAGAATTGAACATGGGAAGCCTTAAAGGTACTTTAAAAGGGTTTGACCCTTAACGTGCTGAGGGAGACGCTTAACGGCCATCGATGGCCGAAATGGGGTATTAGAAAGTGGGTTGGATTGCAATACACTGACTCATACATAAAGTATTAAGCTTAGTTTATTACTATAAAATGTAATCTGAACCGGCAAACGTTATTCTGCCATATTAATTTAAAATAATTTTTTTTCTCTATTCGAAATATTTTGTTTTTCCCATTTAAACTTCTTCTCTTTCGTTTTGCTCTTGACAGAGCTGTCGTGGTCACGTTTAGGCATCCACGTCGGTGGTACAAGCGGACACAGCTCTCTGCATGATCTCACGCCATCGCTCCCTGTTGTTAGACACACGTTTCCCACGCGCACTTGGTCAGTCCAGCGCATAGGCCGCGCGATATGGTTCCTTCTACTTTTCCTTGCGCTACCATCCACTTTATGGAGTCGCTATCCCGCCTAGAGACAATTGAACATACGTCCATTTGAACACATAAATAAAATTTGATAAAAATCGATCCAGCCTTTTATAAGGAGTTCAGTGACGTAAACACAAAAAACATTTTACGTCTCACTGCTGGGCTAAGAATCTACAGAAATTTATTCAGGTCTTTAGTGAACTGAAAGTAGGGAGGTCATGGCACAAGGAAACCAATATTAATATTTGTACCACGAAATGTCATTAATATCTTAAATAAGAAGCTTTATTAAATTAGAAATAAAATAGGAAAAAAAAACCTTTTTCCAACGAAATTAGAAACATTGGTATTCTGCGTCTGATATAATTTGATCCCCGGAACCGGAAATAGCTTGAAATAAAATATCTTATTGAAAAACAAAGCGTTCGTTTCTCGATGAATAATAATTTCGAATGTTAAGGAAATCTGATTTAATATTTAACCGACAAAATTGATTCGCTATATTAAATTCGTGAATTTCACTTATACCTTATTTTTTAACCATTGTACATTTCTGTAATTAAGAAAATCATAAATAATCGCACAGTGACATCTAGTAGTAAAATAAGTAGCAGAGTACATGTGTTGTAGGCACTAGACTATTAGTACTACAAATTACTGAAATTATTTTCTTTTGTAAATAAATATATAAACACGTAGAAAAAAAAAACCATTATTCTTAATTCCTATCCTTCCTTTTCCCAAACCCATGTTGCGTGAAATGTATTAATATATTTATTTCCAATTTGAAAAATACACACATAACATATATATACAATAAAAAAACATATAGAAAATCTTGCACATAACTTGTAGGAGCTATGTTTGCCCTCTTTTTGGACAGGAAAACTGTCACCTTATAGCCAGTTGCCGCCGTATAGCTTATGGACGTTTGCAATATCAGGAAAAACGCCAACACACGGCTGACTTTCAAGTAATCATTCCAAATGTGAAGTGTACGCAACATGAACTCTTAGAAGACTTGGTGCTGCAGGTTATATGCCAATTGTGCTTGGCGACTACCCCCAGTGGCGTGGAATGGGCCGCCAGAGCGCGGACACCTATGTGAGCAGCGGGGCATCACGCCGAGAACTATTGCGTACAGAAACGAAGAAGTTCTTGAAATGAAAATGAACGCCCAGCTCATGGCGGCTGTGACAGCAAGAAAGTAATTCTATTCTGTCCCCGTAAATAGTCAGTATTTTACAATGCTACAAAACCTAACAATAAAACAATGAAACCCCCACATTTACATTACGTGTAATAAAATACTTAATTGTGTGTTCTGAACCGCGGACAACATATTAAAAAAGTAATTAAAAACCGCTTGTATTGTGCGAAATGTTTTTGCAGTGAAAAGGAAAAACGGCCTGTACAAATATTTATGTTATGGCCATTGTGCTTGTAAAACAACCCACAAAATCAAAAGTTGAAGCTCAGCTGAGCTTCGAGCGTCAATCGAAGAAGAATAGTGGTTACCAAGGTGACCTCAATGTGTTCTAATTTTTTTTCTTGGACTACATTGGTAAATTGGAGTTCCCTTTATAGGAAATCCGAACATAGCGTTGGAACGTAATAAGCTGCTATTATTTCCGTGAAAGAGGCTTGCCCAAGCAAGCTTGCAACAAAGGGCGAGCCGGTACCGACCTGGACAGCGAGATCAGCGGCACAGTTTATCCGAGAGCCCACTATGCGATAAAAGAAGAGCGGGGTTTTCAGGCGATGGTTGGATGTTGATCTACTTACCCGGAGTCCCACATACCCCTCGATACCCCCAGGTCGAGTGCACTTGTCAATTATTAGAATTATTATTATTTAACTTTTTCATTTTAAATTTCTTAAATTTTAAATATTATTACAGATCTCTTTATTAAAATTAATTTCATCTATCAATTTTTATCCGTGCAGGGGGGAGAAATAATACTGACCTTTGCGGCCGGGGACGGCCTGTCATAAAAGGCGACAAAATAACCCACCCTAGCTTCGTGGTAGGGCCCCAAGCCCGTCTGGATAGCGACCAACTTTGGTCTTAAGTATGCTGCCATAATGACTTTGTGTTGTGTTCCGGCATTAGTGACCCAAGTTCTTGTACCCTTATGGGACAGCAGCGTGTTCGCGATGCCACCGGCGTTGCAAACAACCATAGGCGACGGTAACTGCTAAATTCTAAGCGCAATAAAAATATATTATTTTAAATGACGACGTACGTAGTACGTTGGAACGTCTGCAGAGGTCACGAGTTCGATTGCCGTTCCATGTTTGGGTGTTTAATATATTTATTTAAAAAAGAAAAATATATAAGTAGATCAGTTGTCTAGTACCCATTACGCAAATGCTGTTTACTTAGGGAGTAGATGGCGCTGTGTGATTTGTCCTAGTGTGTACATATATAAATAAATTACATTAAAATATTATTAATATTATCTTTAATGTTTTGTTTTATTATATATATTTAATATAAGCCTAAATTATATTTTTTAATCTTCTTTCTAAAGAAGACAGGATACGAGTAGTTAACCCGAGAAGTGAACTAGTCCGGATATTAAAGAGTATTTCACCCGGGACAGCGGATATTTTACAATGTTATTTGCATTCGTTATACACTAAAAGTTGCAATGTTAGAAAACGAGATTTAAAAAATATAACCGGATATTAATGGATTTTGAAACCGGGTATTACTTTTTCTAACGAATATTATTTCAGACTTTATTCCCTATATTTTCTGAAATAAATAGTAAACTGTGTCCTATCGTATAATAAATTATAAATACTAGCTGACTCGGCAAACCTTATTCTGGCATTCATTAGTTACTTACGTTTACCCCTATTTAACCCTTTTCAAATTTTATTTTCGCGATAATAAGTAGCCTATCTCCTTCTTAAAAGTCCAATTTATCTCTATACTGAAATTCATCAAAATTTGTTCAGCTGTTCTGGCGTGATATGGCATTCACCATTACAAATACCCTTATTCGTTTTCATCATCACATCATCCAGATAGTGAAGATACATCCTCACTATCTGGAGCTTCGACGGTCGTGAACGCAAAGGTTCTCCAGAACGCTAGCTAGTACTCTACTAGTCTCTAAGTATGCCACCATAAAAACCTTATGTTGAGTTCCATAAGTGACTCCTTCCAATTAATGTAGTGTAACAGCGTGTTAGTGGTGCCCTTGGCATCGCAAACATCCAAAGGCAACGGTAATTGCTTACTAATAAGTGGACCGTCAGCTTGTCTGATTTTCCAGAGCAATAGAAAAAATGTGTAATTTATAATTAAAATAAAAGAAAATGTAATAATAAGTATGGCATAGTGAAAAATAAAATATTAAGATTTGTTTAAGGAAAATATGATTTTTTATTTATTAATAAACAATTATACCTATTTCTTAAATAAAAAAATTTAAATGCACATTTTAATTATAAAATATATTTAACTTTCTGTTGACTATAATCACTTGATATTGTGTCACAGTGTAATTTTGCTTTGGAGTAGCAATTGTTAACGTGGCGACACGTAATCACGCCAACAGTTGATTTGATTTGCCACTATAGATGTTTCACATCAAAATAAAAACCCATTTACTTACATTCAATTAGCTTACCTGTATATGATGAACTCCTTCTTCATGAAGCCAGAACAACGCAAATGGACTTGGATTAGTCCCGATGGTGCCACCAAAAATGAGATTGACTTCATTATGTCGACCAAAAGACAGATATTCAATGATGTCTCTGTGATCAATTCGGTGAAAACTGGGAGTGATCACCGCTTAGTAAGAGGCACATTGAATATCAATCCAAAATTGGAGAGGTCTCGACTGGTGAAGTCTACGCTCCGACCTGCACCCATACAGATCCAAAACCCGGTAAACTTTCAACTCGAATTGCAAAACCGCTTCGAATGCCTCGGTGACTGCGTTGACGTGGACGAGTATAATAACAGGTTCGTGGAAGCTGTTCAAACGGCCGGGTCTAAATTCTTCAAGGCCAGCCGTTCAAAAAGAACCGGAAAAATCTCAGATTCTACTCTCAAATTGATGGATGTGAGACGTCAAATGACCCTTCAGTCCCCGGACGATGCTTCCCAGTATAGGCAGCTAAATAGACAGATCTCCAAGTCCTTGACTCGCGATATCCGCCGCCATAACACAGACTGTGTAAAGGCGGCTATAGAGCGTAACAAGGGCTCTAAAGTATTCGCACGAGACTTGTCTATTGGGCAGAGCCAACTGACGAAGCTGAAGACCGACGACGGCAGGGTCGTTTCGTCTAAACCCGAACTTTTGAGGGAAGTCGAGAAGTTCTACGGACAGCTATACACGACCACACGGGCACCTGTTAACAACAAGGCTAAAGACCCAAGAGCCAAATTAACCCGACACTACACCGTAGATATCCCAGACGTCAGTCTGTACGAGATTAGTGTGGCCCTTAAACAGCTTAAAAACAACAAGGCGCCGGGTGATGATGGAATTACAGCCGAGCTTCTGAGAGCTGGTGGTACTCCTGTGCTTAAAATCCTCCAGAAGCTATTTAATTCCGTCATCCTCGATGGCAAAACGCCGCAGGCCTGGCACGGAAGTATAGTGGTGCTGTTCTTCAAAAAGGGCGACAAAACCCTTTTGAAGAACTTTAGACCGATATCACTTCTGAGCCATGTTTACAAGCTGTTTTCAAGGGTCATCACGAATCGTCTCGCGCGCAGATTTGACGACTTCCAGCCTCCCGAACAAGCCGGATTCCGAAAAGGTTTTAGCACCATAGACCACATACATACGCTGCGGCAGGTTATACAGAAGACGGAGGAGTATAACCAGCCACTATGCTTGGCGTTCGTGGACTATGAGAAAGCCTTTGATTCGATCGAGACCTGGGCGGTGCTTCAGTCTCTCCAGAGGTGCCACATTGATTATCGATACATCAAAGCGTTGAAGTGTTTGTATGAAAACGCCACCATGTCAGTCCGTCTCCAGGATCAGAACTCGAAGCCTATCCGACTGCAGCGGGGAGTCAGACAAGGCGATGTCATATCGCCGATGCTGTTCACTGCTGCGTTGGAAGATGTCTTCAAGCTTCTGGACTGGAACGGACTGGGCATCAACATTAACGGTGAGTACATCACTCACCTTAGATTCGCAGATGATATCGTAATCATGGCTGAAACCATGGAAGACTTAAGCCATATGCTTGATGGCCTCAATACAGCTTCCCAAGGAGTAGGTCTCAAAATGAACATGGACAAGACGAAGATCATGTCTAATGTCCATGTCGCACCTACCCCCGTAACAGTTGGGAACTGTACTTTCGAAATTGTTGACGAATACGTCTACTTGGGTCAAACGATCCAGTTAGGCAGGTCCAATTTCGCGAAAGAGGTCACTCGTCGAATCCAACTCGGATGGGCAGCGTTCGGGAAGCTCCGTAAAATCTTTTCGTCCCAAATACCGCAGTGTCTCAAGACGAAGGTTTTTAACCAATGTGTGTTGCCAGTGATGACATACGGAACGCAGACGTGGTCGCTAACTATGGGCCTTATGAGAAAGCTCATGGTCGCTCAGAGAGCAATGGAGAGGGCTATGCTTGGAGTTTCCCTGCGAGATCGAATCAGAAATGAGGAGATTCGCAGGAGAACCAAAGTAACCGACATAGCCCGGATGATTGCAAAACTGAAGTGGCAGTGGGCTGGGCACATAGCTCGAAGGACTGATGGCCGTTGGGGCAGAAAAGTCCTCGAATGGCGACCGCGTACCGGAAGACGCAGTGTTGGTAGGCCCCCCACAAGATGGACCGATGATCTGGTCAAGATCGCCGGGATAGGTTGGATGAGGGCAGCGCAGGACCGATCATCGTGGAGATCTTTGGGGGAGGCCTTTGTCCAGCAGTGGGCGTCTTCCGGCTGAAATGATGAATTAGCTTAAGAAAAAAGTGCATCGAATTAAAAATTTAAATAAATATACTGGGAAAAATACATATTATACGTAACGAAGTACGTTATCCTATATACCACAAGGGTCGTCGACATTTCCATACATTCCCTTGAAGTTAGAATTTTCACACAAAACCTGGCAACACTGACAACGGAATAATGATGAGGCATCTTCCTAATAAGAATTTTCATACTTTAAATGCAAAGGGGATCGTTGCAAGACAGACTGAGATATTTTTACGAGATAAATATGGATATGGATTATTTGTAAGCGGAAAATTTTTATACAGCTGCATAAATATATTAAAATTTAAGCATTTATCTTAAAACGTTTCGTGGCGCAACGAGTTTCGCACATTGGAACGCCTGAGGAGTGAGGGGTCATGGATACGATTCCTGTCCCATACTCATTATTTATGTATATAAATATTTATTTATAACAATATATACGAGGGACGGCTGATAAGTTCGCGGTCCAAGGTACTTAATGAAAGACAAATTGTGATTTATATTTTTTATTTTTCAATATAATCTCCCTCAAGTGACTTCAGTCACTTCTCACATCTGGCATAAGTCTTGTCTTTGTCCTCAAAATGACGTAGCTTTCATTTCGTTGCCATCCGAAAATCTCCAGCCCCGTAAATCATTGTTTAATTTGGAAAACAGGAAAAAATCGCTAGGTCTAGGCTAGGTAGGTAGATCTGGACTGTACGGTGGGTGTTCAGTTTCTGAAAACCCCGTGTTTTTCAAGGCCTGCCTCGCAATACCCGCAGTGTGAACTGGCGCGTTATCTTGCAAAAATTACACTCCACGCGCTAGCTGTCCATGTCGTTTCTGGACAACATCCTAGCGATCCGGACTTAACAAATTGCCATAATACGAGTTTTGACCGTTCATTTTAGTCCCTTTTAGTAGGTAGCTTATCAATAAATTGTCCTCGCTATCCCAGAAGATAGTCGCCGTTAGCTTAGATGCCGACTTTTTCACCTTGAATTTCTTCGGCGACCTTTCTCCTTTTTTAACCTATTGCATCGACTCTTGTTGGACTCCGGATCATACTGGCAAATCCATGTTTCATCCACAGTGACGATTCGATCACAAATTTTGACAATTTTACTGTCAGCTAGCGCCAAAAAATCCTTGCAGCTCTCGAGTCGTCGTTGCTTGTCGAGCGGTGTAAGCATTCTCGCTACCCAACACGTGCAAATTTTTTTCATGTATAAATTTCGTTGTAAATTTTGTTCAACTCGCTCTTTGCTAATTTGAAGTTCTTCAGGTATTTGCCATAATTTAAGTCTTCTGTCGGCTAGCACTAATTTTTATACTTTTTGAACAATTTCTTCGGTCACTGACGTGACGAAATAAGCGGGCTCTTTTTTTCACCTATCACCAATCGATAACATTCCTTCAAAAACATTTTTCGGCGTATTTCCTTTTTTTACAAGGTACTTTTTATCACGGCACGGTGTTCAAAATTTTGTGAATTTTTGGATTCGGATAACATGGTTATGTTCGTTGTTCGACAGGTAATTCAATATTGAACTAAAATATTAATACGGGTTGTTTTTATACTGAGTTCTGCAATTAGTCTAAGGAATAACGATATGAAGTCTTCTTTATCATTAGCTCCCGAAATTATTTAAATATCCACGTGTTAATTAATAGATGTATTCTACTCCATTATAGGGTTGCCTGGAAGAGATCGCTTTTAGCGATAAGGCCGCCCATTGTATCACTGTAACTTATTCTAGTTTTCATTGTACATAGATTTAGTTGGTGAACAATAAAGTGTTTTTCATTTCATTATGAGCCACCTATGCTATAATAATGTTATAATTATAGCAGTTGTCTGGTACCCATAACACGCGATTCACTTTTAAATTAGATGGAGTTCCGTGAATTATGACAGCAAGAAACAGTTTTCAGTGCAAGTTGCGTTTTCGGGGAAGAGGAGGCGAGCAATCTGTGCGTCAAATGAATGGTTTATTAATTTACTTTCAACTTTACTTTTAAGGCAGGTACATAGGTTGTTTTCGTAGCTTTGTGTTAAGTGAAAGATGGCGTTGGTGGCGATGCGACGTTGGCCGCATGTGGCAGGTTTGAAGTTGACGTTCAAGTTAGTATCGAATGCGGATAGACATGCGTTAAACATTGTTACTTTTTTATTTCTCTGGGGCAGCAGACAGGCTGACGCCCAACATAGTAAGCAGTTACCGGCACCTATGAATGTTTGCCGCGTAGAACTGGAACAGGTCATTTATGCCTCCACATTCATGAACACACCACTAGGTTATTATGGCAGGATATTTACAGCTAACTACAGTAATAGACTAGCCTGGTTTGGCCGTGTAATGCGAATGGAAGAATGCCATATCACTAGTTGAATGATAGAAATGGGAATGGATGGACAGAAGGAGAGGTCTACCTCTTTGGTCTACCAAAGAAAAGATGGATGGATTGTGTAAAAGAGGATATGGCGAAAAAGGGTGTGAATGTTGAGATGACAGCTAACAGAGGAGAGTGGAAGGAGAGAATATGTGCCGACCCCATCTAAGGTGGGATGGGGGTAGGAAAAAGAAGATTTACAGTTAACTTTTTTTATTGCTGTAGTATAGCAGATAGGCTGACGGCCCACTTAGAATTCAGCAGTTACCGTCGCTTAGGGTGTTTGCAACGCCAGTGTCATCGCGAACACGCTGCTGTCGCATAAGGGTACAGGAACTTGGGTCACTAATGCCGGAAAACAAGGCAAATTTACTATGGCGGCATAGTTAAAACCAAAGGTAGTCGCCATCCAGACGGGCTTGGGGCCCTACCAAGTAGCTAGGGTGTGTGGTTTTATCGCTTTTTACGATAGACCGACCCTGGCCGCAGAGGACAGTATTCTTTCTCCACCCCTGTACGGATAAAAACTAATAACTTCTCGTTATAGAGCAATGATTAAATTAATGACCCCCGCAAGGCTCATGACTACCGGGAGCACTACCAGTACGTAGCGGAAATTACATTAATATCCACACGAAAGATGTCGTATAAATTAAATTATATATACATTAAAATTACATACATACATATAATACATATAATCACGCCTCTTTCCCGTAGGGGTAGGCAGAGACCACTTCTTTTCACTTGCTACGATCCTTACATACTTGTTTCGCTTCGTCCACTTTCATTATTCCCTTTATACATGCCCTTCGGTTTACGGTAATCTTGACCTGGCCTTTTTTCAAAACGTCTCTGATCTGGTCTCGAAACGTCCGCCTAGGTATACCCCTTTCAACACTTCCATTCACACTCGCCTTATACACTTAAATTAACTTTAACTATTAAAATTAATTTGACTATTAAAATTAACAGCTTTTTTTATCACATATTGCAAAGAAACAATACATTTAGGTCATACTTAAATAATATGTATAAAGATATAGTATAGTTATGTTTGTGCCGAGTGAGGCTTTCTTACATAATTTATATGAAATGGAGGGTCGCCAGATATTTAGGCATGTAGTCCATAAAAAGATATACTTTCATAATAAAATGTAATCAAATATCTCACTAACTTACACGGCCAAGGTAGTACGAGTCACTACAGCTGATTTATTCACGAAATCAGCTATTATCTCGTAAATGACAAGAGCTACAGAAAAAATCGGAATAACGCCTTATAGAAAATTTAATTAAGGGATTATATATTGTATAAAGGGAGTCGGGAGATACTAGTAAATGGAATGCTCGCATGTTTCGAGAGCCAGGTGTATGGTAGTGGATGAAGATGATGTTCACCATCTTAGCCTTATAACGGTTTCAACCACCCATTTCAATTCAGGGTCCGCCGTCTTTTTACACGCTTTCATTAATTTGACCTGTATGTATACAGTAACGGAATTTCCCAACTCGATTTTTACCCACTTTGAACAATAAAAAACCATAAATATTTTGCACACTTGTTGTGATGATAATACACAAATTTCATAATTTTGTCCCATAGTCCTTATCAGGATTAACGCTTTCTTTTCTTCTACCGGAAGATGGCGTTTAATTAATAAAAAAACATTTACCGATTGGGGAATTGACAACCAATAAATTATAGTTTAAAAAAACTAAAAACACACTTTTATTGTTAATTAAACTTAAATGTAAAAAATAATCCTTGACAATGTCACTGTTCTAAAAGCGTCGGGTACTTTGTACGATACTTTTAAACTAACTCTGCATTTCGGGTTGAATATAGTAAAAAAAAAATTACAAAACCTGATTCGATAACAACCACCCCACGCTTTTCAGAACAGGTACAATAATTTCTCATCAGTAATTTCATTCTTATGTTTAGAATGATTCTTCTACACTTCACACGGCCTTCGGCATCTCTTGCTAGTCTATTTTTTTTATTACTGTAGGACAGCAGACAGGCTGACGGCCCACTTAGAATTTAGCAGTTACCGTCGCCTATGGATGTTTGAAACGCCAGTGGCATCGCGAACACGCTGCTGTCCCATAAGGGTACAGGAACTTGGGCCTCTAATGCAGGAACACAACACAAGGCTATTATGGCGGCATACTTAAGACCGACGGTGGTCACCATCCAGACGGGCTTGAGGCCCTACCACGTAGCTAGGGTGGGTTGTTTTGTTGGCTTTTACGACAGACCGACCCCGGCCGCAGAGGTTAGTATTCTTTCTCCGCCTCTGCACGGATAAAAAGCACTATGTGATATTAGCACGTATCACCGTATGCGACGTTAAAGACGTTCTGTTAGACCTGGGATGATGTTCATAATATAGCCGCTGCATCGCTTCACGAATTCAATACAGCATTACAACTACGTAGGGATGTAAGGATTAAAACAGATTTCCTCCGGTTCAGTGAGATTAGTAGAACAAGGCCGAAACTAATGCGGATTCCGCATCACAAACAGGATCAGCCAGATTTCTCGAAATCACGAACAAAAATATAACAGTTAATTTTTTTATAGCTAAATTCAGCAGACAGGCAGACGGCCCGCCCTGACAGGTGGTCACCGTCGCCTATGGACGTTTGCAGCACCAGAGCCAATACCAACGCGCTGCCGGCCTCGAAGAAATTTTATAACGCCTTTTTTGAAGAACCCCTATATCGTACCGCGCTGAGAAAACCTCAGCTGGAAGCTCATTCCAGATCCTGAGATTAATTGAATTGAATCCATATTATGAATGGTTTTAGCATGACCACTATGATTCTCTGATGGAGCTTAAGAACTGTTCTGCTATTGTTGTACTTGAATACATGAAAGCAAACAGTACGTATACGTATACATTAGTAGAGTTAATACTCTACTCTAATTTTTCCGCCCCTGCATCATCGACCAAACTATAATTAGTTTGGTCGATGATGCAGGGGCGGAAAAATAATACCGACCTCTGCGGCCGGGGCCTGCTTGTCATAAAAGACGACAAAACAACCTACCCTAGCTACGTGATAGGGCTCTAAGCCCGTCTGGATGGCGACCACCTTTGTTCTTAAGTATGCCGCCATAATAACTTTGTGTTGGGTCCCGGCATTAGTGACCCACGTTCTTGTACCTTTATGGGACAGCAGCGTGTACGCGATGCCACTGGCGTTGGAAACATCCATAGGCGATGGTAACTGCTAAATTTAAAGTGGGCCCCCAGACGACAGTCTGTCCTAGAGCAATAAAAAAATTAGACCTTGAGGATGTTGAAAGGACCTATCATTAGCTTGTTATGGTAACAGGAGCCATTAGTGTTGCATCAGTGATCAGTCCTACGAATACCATAAAGGTTACGCAAAGACCACGGCGGCACCACCAGGGGTATGGGGTACCAACTGATGTGGGGTAATTAGAAGCAGGGAACTCGGCACATCCAGGCCGTATCCCGTTAAGAGTTATAGGATGAAAATTAGCAATTTGCTCCAAAATAAAAAAGGCGTTGAATTTTTTTTAAACATATAAGCTTTATTATTTTGCGACGTTTTCGGTACCCGACCCAATATATTAAAAGAACCCAAATCCTTATTTATTCGCGGCTCTCAACAGGACACTTGAATATACTCAGTCTCGTGTAGTTTCAAAAAATATCTTTTATTCTTCAGGCGTTGGGTTAAGAATACACGGATTTATGTAACTACGTGCTTATTCTTAAAATGTGGTACAAGATTTAAGCGGTAGCGAGAAATTTATGCAATGAAACATACAAATTTAAACAGGATATATAATGAGGGTGTGCGGATCTCTTAAATGGTGGTGAAATGAAACTACATGTTGCAAGCAAAGTCAAAATGCGTTTATTTCAGAGTTGGTTTTACAATATGTCATCTGAAAACATTTTCATGAGCTATTATTGCCATAAGAGCCACCTAGTATTATAATTGATTAATAACCATTTTATTTGTAACCAAATTGAATTTAACAAACAGGAGGTAACAATCAATCTTATGAATGTGGGAATGCTTTTCTTACACGAATAGGTCGCTAATTCTAAAAACTTTATTCTTAAATATGAATTGTAAATACTAATCTACCTATATTTTATCTAGTATAAAGAAAACTGCAATTATTAAAATGTTTAATTAATATCGTATTCATTATTGAGATTGAATCACAGTTGCATCCAAACAGTGAATCATGGGGCCCAAACTCTTCGTACTTTAAAAAGGCAAAACTTGCGTATTTCAGTATCCGTCTGTGACAAATCTCTTGCTTGTACCAAAATAGGGTATTAATACGTTGTTATATACTATTATTATTTGTCTATCTTCGTGAAGTAACGGCTAACGCACTTCGGAATGCTTGCGAAGGTCACGGGTTCAATTCCCATGCCACGTATATAAATACATAAGTATAATATGTATTTATTTACAAAAGAAAAGTATATAGAATAATGTATCAGTTGTTTAGTACCAATAACAGTCACTGGATGATTTATCCATTAGCACCTCAGATCACTTTAAGCGTATGCCTTAGACCATACGAATTTTCCAGATAACGCCAGCACCTCGAGCAGTTCGGAAAATTGGGTGCAGAAATGTGAAAATGAGCTGGGACCGGATTCCAAATTATAGTTTCATCTAAGTATTTCCGGTTTCTAAAAGTGTTGCTATAGTAGAACGAATTCTGGGAAAGTTATTAACTAGCGTACGTAGCGTACTAATAAACGTAGCATTTATTAAACTTTTAACTGCTGATATGTTGTGAAGGACATTTCTCAGTCCTTAAATTTTAATTATGATCCACATTGACCTCAATTGTCAGATGTTTTTATCCGTGCAGGGGCGGAGAAAGAATACTAACCTCTGTGGCCGGGGTCGGCCTGTCGTAAAAGGCGACAAAACAACCCACCCTAGCTACGTGGTAGGGCTTCAAGCCCGTCTGGATGTCGACCACCTTTGATCTTAAGTATGCCGCCATAATAACCTTATTGTGTTCCGGTTTTAGTGACCCAAGTTCCTGTACCCTATGGGACAGCAGCGTGATCGCGATGCCACTGGCGTTGCAAACACCCATAGGCAAAATTCTGGGAGAAGGGAAAAGCTAGACATACATTTATACATTTCTTGTGCCACCGAAGTCGAAAATAGATAATAATATTTTTAATTGCTGAAATGCATCAATTCTAAAATAAAGTAAGCATTATTTTTAATTACATTTTGGATGTATCTGGTCTGTCGTAAAAGGCGACAAAACAACCCCAGCATGGTGGTAGGGCTCGAAGCCCGCGATGACAACCATCCGTGTTCTCTAAATACATCGCCATAATAACGTTGTGTTGTATCCGGCGTAAGTTAGTAAGTGTTAGCTGTGAGGTAACATTCATAGGCGTTTACTGCTTACGATTTTAAGTAAAAGATTAAGTGGTTCGTCACCCGGTCTTCTGTTCTATACCATAAAAAACCAACATAAACCGCTCCACAAACATAGCTCGACTCGAAATTCGTGAACCAGTCCCGACTCAACGTCTCGTCTCCGTAGTTCTCTACAAATATTTCGCTTCTATGCCATTTGGTTCGAAGAATAGCTGGGTTGCTCCCATAGGGTCTTAATTTAGGTGTATCCGTCTTCTAGGAGTCCTATTTAGGAATAACCAATTTAACCATTTAGAAAGAAAATACTATAATCCAGAACATAATTTTTTTATTGCCTTGTAATTCGCAAAATAAATGGAACTTTGACTTTTTATGAAAATTGGGCCGGCCATTTGGTAAAATCGCTACATTTAGCACTACGACTCATTTGCGCTTTACCGAAGATAACGTTATACCCAGGAGATCGTCTTGCTCGGCTGTGGTCGGCCAGTGTCGAGATCAGAAGGAGGCAGAAAGAAGATCTGAAAAGTATACAACTGAACAGATCTCACCAGGATTAATATAGACATAGATAAAGAGAATGATTGAAAAGAGAATGGAAATGAGCAAAAAGAGAGATAACAAATGAGATTAGGGGGAATGAGTTTTTTTTTTATTGCGTAGGACAGCAGACAGGCTGACAGCCCGCTTAGAATTTAGCAGTTACCGTCGCCTATAGGTGTTTACAACGCCAGTGGCATCGCGAACACGCTGCTGTCCCATAAGGGTACAGGAACTTGGGTCACTAATTTCGGAACACAACACAAGGTTATTATGGCGACATACTTAAGGCCAAAGGTGGTCGTCATCCAGACGGGCTTGAGGCCCTACCACGTAGCTAGGGTGGGTTCTTTTGTCGCTTTTTACGACAGGCCGACCCCGGCCACAGAGGTTAGTATTCTTTCTCCGCCCCTGTACGGATAAAAGTTTATTGAAATTAGGTTAAAATAAAAAATATTTCGCACGTATTTATTATATTGTACGAAGCGATGTATTATATCGGTCAATCCGGTCTATTAGGTTGCATTCAAAGATAATGAACTTGTTTATTGACCACAAAATTTACGAATAACTAATTTTATGGGGTTATCATCTGAAATAAAGCATAAAATAAATAAATATACTGGGACAACTCATTCAGTGCCATCTAGTTCCCAAGTAGCATAGCACTTGTGTTATGGGTATTAGACAACTGATATACTACTTATACATTTTCTTTCGTAAATATTATATACAAACAAACACTCAGACGCGAGACGGGAATTGAACCCGTGACCTCCGCAAACGTACCAAAGAATTAGTTACACCACGGAAAAATTGCTTACCGTATACACTAAACAGACTTTAAAAAAAAATTATTTGATAGATTTTTATAAAATTTTAGCCACTTATAACAATATAAATGACACTAGAAATGTGGAGTGTATTTTTTAATATAAATTAAAAAGCGTACTTACGAAAATAAAATACAACTTCATTGTTACAATTCTATCGCAAAATGTCAACTAATAGAATTAAAAAGATAAAAACATTTTATATTTCACTCAAAAACAATAAAGATTATCTCCAACGACCACGACTTAAGAAGAAAAATACCTTCATTTTAACTTAAATTTATAAAATAAAAAGGTAATCACACCCATTTTTTGATTATGTATTGCATATTCAAATTGTTTATGCATAAACAAAAAAATAATAATTCAATTTATCATCATTCTCGTGTTGAACCCAACACCAATTTCGTTGCTCGAACTTCGTTTTTCTACTTCTTTTCATCTACATCACACGGTATTTTTAGTGAATTCATTGGCACGCATGCTATCCCTTACGACGTCAAGTGATCTCTTTATGGATACCAGAAATGTTCACATACATTTCAATTCAACGATGCAGCATCTCCTTGTTCTTATTTATTAAGAACTTAATACCATTTTAACACGTTTTTATTATTTATGTATCCTATATAACGGAATCTTTGTACGTGATTTGAAACTTTGCACACTTATCAATGAGCGCTGACAATGCAATAATTTGTATAGTTGGTATCATTATCCTTGCCAGGATCCTTAGAATTAATAAGTTTTTATACGCTTTATATTAATTCAGACTATTTTTACCTACTTTGAACAATCAAAATTTTGCGCACTTAACAAGACCTGATATGACCTTCCTTATCAGGATCATCGGGATTAGCGTTTCCTTCTGCCGAAACGCCATCTAATTCTAAATTAATAAAACAGCCGGAAGATGATGTTAAATTAATAAAACATTTACTGATGGCAATTGACAACAAATAAATTATATTTTAGTTAATCAAACAAAAAGTAAAAAGTTAACAATAAATTACAGTTAAAAAACTAAAAGACAATACATGCTTTTATAATTAAACTGAATATTTAAAAATAATTATTAACATAAGAATAAAATAAGTGACGAGAAAATTAATGTCACTGTTCTATAAGACTGACTGCCTGTGAGCTGTTACCACCTAATAGATGTTTGTGTCAAGAGCACCGCTAACACGCTACCGTTCGCGTAATGGAATCTGGGCCACTTATACTACAGAAAGTTGTTATGGGGGCATATTTAGAGATATTTAGAGACTGGTTTAAAATCCTTTCTAGCTTGAGTGGTTTTTGACTCAGTATTCTTACTCAGGCCTTGTACGGAGAGAAATTTAAATAAGTTGTTATTAAAATAATTCATCTTCAGTCTATGAAATAAATAGCAAAGCTGTATACATGTTATCAGCCAACTATTGTATATATAACTATGATTCACTATCTAATATTTTGTATGTATATTGCTCCTGATGTAACTATAATATTAGATATATACATGTATTAAGAACTTTATATTTGGATGTGTATTTATATACTTTTATATTCCGTTAATATTTCATCATCATTTCAGCCGGAAGACGCCCACTGCTGGACAAAGGCCTCCCCCAAAGATCTCCACGATGATCGGTCCTGCGCTGCCCTCATCCAACCTATCCCGGCGATCTTGACCAGATCATCGGTCCATCTTGTGGGGGGCCTACCAACACTGCGTCTTCCGGTACGCGGTCGCCATTCGAGGACTTTTCTGCCCCAACGGCCATCAGTCCTTCGAGCTATGTGCCCAGCCCACTGCCACTTCAGTTTTGCAATCATCCGGGCTATGTCGGTTACTTTGGTTCTCCTGCGAATCTCCTCATTTCTGATTCGATCTCGCAGGGAAACTCCGAGCATAGCCCTCTCCATTGCTCTCTGAGCGACCATGAGCTTTCTCATAAGGCCCATAGTTAGCGACCACGTCTGCGTTCCGTATGTCATCACTGGCAACACACATTGGTTAAAAACCTTCGTCTTGAGACACTGCGGTATTTGGGACGAAAAGATTTTACGGAGCTTCCCGAACGCTGCCCATCCGAGTTGGATTCGACGAGTGACCTCTTTCGCGAAATTGGACCTGCCTAACTGGATCGTTTGACCCAAGTAGACGTATTCGTCAACAATTTCGAAAGTACAGTTCCCAACTGTTACGGGGGTAGGTGCGACATGGACATTAGACATGATTTTCGTCTTGTCCATGTTCATTTTGAGACCTACTCCTTGGGAAGCTGTATTGAGGCCATCAAGCATATGGCTTAAGTCTTCCATGGTTTCAGCCATGATTACGATATCATCTGCGAATCTAAGGTGAGTGATGTACTCACCGTTAATGTTGATGCCCAGTCCGTTCCAGTCCAGAAGCTTGAAGACATCTTCCAACGCAGCAGTGAACAGCATCGGCGATATGACATCGCCTTGTCTGACTCCCCGCTGCAGTCGGATAGGCTTCGAGTTCTGATCCTGGAGACGGACTGACATGGTGGCGTTTTCATACAAACACTTCAACGCTTTGATGTATCGATAATCAATGTGGCACCTCTGGAGAGACTGAAGCACCGCCCAGGTCTCGATCGAATCAAAGGCTTTCTCATAGTCCACGAACGCCAAGCATAGTGGCTGGTTATACTCCTCCGTCTTCTGTATAACCTGCCGCAGCGTATGTATGTGGTCTATGGTGCTAAAACCTTTTCGGAATCCGGCTTGTTCGGGAGGCTGGAAGTCGTCAAATCTGCGCGCGAGACGATTCGTGATGACCCTTGAAAACAGCTTGTAAACATGGCTCAGAAGTGATATCGGTCTAAAGTTCTTCAAAAGGGTTTTGTCGCCCTTTTTGAAGAACAGCACCACTATACTTCCGTGCCAGGCCTGCGGCGTTTTGCCATCGAGGATGACGGAATTAAATAGCTTCTGGAGGATTTTAAGCACAGGAGTACCACCAGCTCTCAGAAGCTCGGCTGTAATTCCATCATCACCCGGCGCCTTGTTGTTTTTAAGCTGTTTAAGGGCCACACTAATCTCGTACAGACTGACGTCTGGGATATCTACGGTGTAGTGTCGGGTTAATTTGGCTCTTGGGTCTTTAGCCTTGTTGTTAACAGGTGCCCGTGTGGTCGTGTATAGCTGTCCGTAGAACTTCTCGACTTCCCTCAAAAGTTCGGGTTTAGACGAAACGATCCTGCCGTCGTCGGTCTTCAGCTTCGTCAGTTGGCTCTGCCCAATAGACAAGTCTCGTGCGAATACTTTAGAGCCCTTGTTACGCTCTATAGCCGCCTTTACACAGTCTGTGTTATGGCGGCGGATATCGCGAGTCAAGGACTTGGAGATCTGTCTATTTAGCTGCCTATACTGGGAAGCATCGTCCGGGGACTGAAGGGTCATTTGACGTCTCACATCCATCAATTTGAGAGTAGAATCTGAGATTTTTCCGGTTCTTTTTGAACGGCTGGCCTTGAAGAATTTAGACCCGGCCGTTTGAACAGCTTCCACGAACCTGTTATTATACTCGTCCACGTCAACGCAGTCACCGAGGCATTCGAAGCGGTTTTGCAATTCGAGTTGAAAGTTTACCGGGTTTTGGATCTGTATGGGTGCAGGTCGGAGCGTAGACTTCACCAGTCGAGACCTCTCCAATTTTGGATTGATATTCAATGTGCCTCTTACTAAGCGGTGATCACTCCCAGTTTTCACCGAATTGATCACAGAGACATCATTGAATATCTGTCTTTTGGTCGACATAATGAAGTCAATCTCATTTTTGGTGGCACCATCGGGACTAATCCAAGTCCATTTGCGTTGTTCTGGCTTCATGAAGAAGGAGTTCATCATATACAGGTCCTCCTTCTCCATGAAGTCGGCCAGCATCTGGCCTCGGGTGTTCCGATTTCCGAACCCAAATTGCCCCACTCTCAACTCATCGCCGCTACGTTTCCCCAATTTTGCGTTGAAGTCTCCCATGACAACGTTAAAGTGGGTTTTAGAAGTGTGGATGGCTGTTGAGATGTCCTCATACATGGCTTCCACCTCTTCGTCAGGATGTGTCGAAGTCGGAGCGTAAACCTGAATGACCTTCAACGAATACCGTTTGGTAATTTTGAGTATTAGGTACGCTACCCTAGTCGAAACACTCCCCACCTCAGTAACGTTGTTCACAAGAGACTTGTGAACGAGAAACCCGACACCACCTTGGGACAGTTGGTCGCCCTCCCGGAAGTAGAGCAGATTTCCGGAATTTAGGATTATTGAGTCCTCTCCCTGTCTTCGGACTTCAGATAACCCCACAACATCCCATCGCAGTCTGCTCAAAACTTCCTCCAGTTCCTCCAACTTCTCGTTGGTCCGCAGTGTCTTGACATTGTATGTTGCCAGGGCCAAAGGTCGTCGTTCTTGGTAGCGAATCCGAACCCGGGGATTCTTCGCACCCCCTGCCCCGTCGCTTATGTGGCTGCTACCGTGACCACCACGAACGGGGCCGCCGGGGACTAGGGGCCGGGGCCTGTGTGTATCTGTCATTTTAGGGGGGGGGTTTTGCCATAATCGCCACGCTTGGCAGGCGGGTTGGCGATCGCAGTATTCGCAGTTGGTGATGCTCTCACGGAAAGATGCTGCTGCCCATCCTCCGTTCTTTCTATCCCTTAGTCGTCTCTTACGACACCCAAGGGAGGAGATGGGGTGGTGCTATTCTGGTGCGACACCACACACTACAACAGTGACAATAAAAGGTAGTAATTAATGGGCAACTACAACATAGTTTACAAAGTATTCCAATTTCACACAACTATTTTTAAACTCTACACATATATATGAGCGACACCAATAAAAATTCCAATAAACTAAAATAAACGATAATGATCCATTATAATACATGATAATGACAGTTGATTTGTATTATCTTTATAAACACTATTATTAATGGAGTATGTTTTATAATAACTTATCTAAATTGTAGTATAGTCTTGAAATGGGTTATATTTTCAGATTTCAAACGTTCAATCACACACATAATTATTAAAATAAGTAGTAAACGATGCGCTATTTTTATATATAGCATAAAGATAAGATCTGCTGATCTCCATTTATGAAAATCTTCTTCCTCCTGCCCTTATCCTACATTATATAGGGTCAGCACAACATGTTGCATGTTGCAATAGTTATGGCTTAGTTTTTACAACCGCCCACTTGTCTGACGTTAAGCCCTTTTTGGGGGAAAAAAAATCAGTCATCCTTTTTATTTAAATTATTTTCTGGTTTCACATTGAAAGTAGGAAACGAAATTTCGTTGTTAGTCATCTAACATATCCTCAAGCTACACTTTTATTGGTTTCTTCTTGAACAAACAACATCCGAGTGTCGGTTTGGATGTGCAGGGTGACACTTTTGCTGGGTCGCCGACTATTACGGGGTCCGTGCACAATCACATTCAACAACTATGTCATGAGAGCTTCTAAATAGGAAATTCGCAGTGTCAAGCGTCTTCGATTGCTCTTAGTCCTGCATTTCATTGCGCTTGAATGCAGAAACAGGCAGCTTGCGCAGGTGCTTGCGCACAATCTTCTTATAATTTAGTGGTGGATCACAGCAATCTTCCTCTTAGAAAGTTAGAGGCCTTGAAACACGCAGCTTTTTCACAATAATACATAACCTTCGGCAAAGGACATCGTGGCAAGCAGGGATAGCATATAGGTGGATCTTCATAGCACGTTTTTGTACAAGGGGCCACTAATATTATACATACTGCAAATTGTTCGCAGTCTTTAGGATAAAAGCACGTCATTTTTATTTAGATTTACTTCTTATTCATCTGTAAATTTTATATAATAATAAATAAATTTCCACTAGAATTTTGATAATTTTGACGGAATTTTGACAATTATATAATTTATTATATAATTAATATACAAAATCCGAAACACCTAAATCAAATTATCAGAAATATTGTTTCCTATTTTATCCTGCGTTAATATTTATATATAATTAATTACTATATTACACCACCACTAAAGTTTCTTATATTTGTAATATTTACTTTTATATCTCCTGGGCTAAACGGTTGCCTGGAAGAGATCGTTCATGCTATGTATATAGATATTTTTCTCGCTGATGCTGTATTACTTTAGTTGGTGAACAATAAAGAGTTTCCTTGATTCATTCAATAATTTAAAATACCCTAATTAATTCATAAGAATCCTTATGTAAATAATTCTCTCTCGTTATCAGTTATTTATGTTCTAAACAACCCCTAAAAACAAGTTATACGAGGAAGTTGCATTATTAACAAGATCTGTAGGGCCACGAGACGGGCGGCTTGATATGCGATGGACAAAAATAGCAAAAAATATAGTCGCCTATGGGTGTTTGTAACGCCAGTGGCATCGCGAAGACGCTGTTGTGCCATAAAGGTACAGGAACTTGGGTCACTAATACCGGAACATAACACAAGGTTATTATGGCGGCATACTTAACAACAAAGGTGGTCGCCATCCAGACGGGCTTGAGGCCCTACCACGTAGCTAGGGTGGATCGTTATGTCGCCTACTACGACAGGCCGACCCGGCCGCTGAGGTCAGTATTATTTCTCCGCCCCTGCACGGATAAAAACATTGTAGATTTACCATCTATTATTTAAAGTTTTCTAGGGACCTTCTGATAATAATGTGATACTCATAATTAATGTTCATATTGGGTAATAAATATTTACCCAATTCATAAGAAATCCATTGTGCAAGGAAAATCATTGATTATCAATCTCTAAAACAAAAACCGAAATCAGATACCAAAAGTTAGTAGATTTATCGAAAACTTGTTAAGAGTTTGTACTACTGCTGAAAATATCTACGACCAACGTGGCGCACTGGCTTTTGTACCTCGAAATGCCTGTGTGGGTATCACGGGTTCGGTTTCCGTCTCGAGTCTGAGAGTTTATGTATTTATTTATAAAGCCAAGGGTGCAAATTGTCTATTAGCGCTCTGCTTTATTTAAGGATAGGAAACCACAAGATTTAAAATAAAATGCTCTTTATTGCACATAAGTTAATTATATGGAGTGGCAACCATAACATCCTCAGTACAAAGGGCGGGCTTATCGTTGGAAGCGATTTCTACCAGATAACCTTTGGATGGATGGAAATTCAGTTATGAAGGAAGATATGTATACACTCTTATTTTAATACGAGTATACATATATATATTTCATTAAATCAAATTTTTTTTAAATTACTGAATAATGTCCTTAACAATAAAAAAAACAAGGACCAACGACCGTAATCACCTCCGATGTTCAATGCTCTTTGTAAACCAATCCAAATAATTGACTACACTTTTGAATCAGAATTTCTCCAAGAATTTAGTGCCTAAAGTTTTGAAATGAAAATTACTGTGATCTGTCATCAAATACTAATTACATAAATTAGAGATTTCGCCTTTTCTAATTTAATGAAAACTTTATATATGAAGTAGGTAATAACATTTACTGTGTCTCATAAGGCTTATTTATATTTTATCTATTATTATTTTATAATTGAAAATATACACGAATTTAAAAAGTATATCGCTGATAGAAAAAATCGCTGATTTCGAATACGTACATAACTCAATATCACCTAAAATGTCGCTTCAAACAATTAGCCTTTTATCCGTGGATATATTAAAATTAAACATGTTCCTATTACACCGTTCTTAACAGATACACACGTTGTTAAGCGTTGGAAATTTTAGTTTATACTAATTTAATAATTATAAAATAAGATGGATGGATTGCGTAAAAGATATGTCGAAAAGGAGGAGAGTGGAAGGAGGGAACATGTTGTGCCGACCGCACATAGTTTAGGGTACAGGCAGGAAGTAGACAAAATTATAAAATAATAACTTAAATGATCTAACTTGAGGTAGTAACTTTTTTTATTGCTGTAGGACAGCAGAAAGTGTGTTTGCGACGCCAGTGGCGTCGCGAACACGCTGCTGTCCCATAAGGGTACAGGAACTTGGGTCACTAATACCAGAATATAACACAAAGTTGGCGACATACTTAAGACCAACGGTTGTCGCCATCTAGACGGGCTTAGAGTCCTACCACCTAGCAAGTGTTGTTTTGTCGCCTTTTACGACAGGCCGACCCCGGATTTCTACAGGTTAGTATTCTTTCTCCGCCCGGATAATAACGTGATTCAACACCCCTACGCGGACAGCAGCGTATTTGTAATATCCCTGACGTCGCAAACATCTCCTTCCATATGCGACGGTAACTGTTTACTACTAACTGGCCTATGTTTCGCAGCAATAAAAAAAACTAGGAAATAATTTTGCTAAGAAATTTTGTTTTATTCAGTATTCAGTCTTTTTTGCTCTCTAGACAAGAACATTAATTGAAACGGATCGACGTAAAAAGGGTAATAAAATTCCCTGAAACACTACTCAACTTTATAGTATGTGAAAATATCGAAGTAAACAGTGATGCAACCAAGAACCTTTTTGTAAGAGTTGTGGGAGTGATCATTGCCTACGATTCGTTTTAAAAGAAATCTTGAATCAAATTTCACGTTGACAGATCATGTAAATTTGTAATTAAGATGAATCCTCCTCCTCCAATCGTTTGCTCACTGCTGAGCGTCGTGATGCCCGACTGATATCACGACAGCACCGCTACCACTGCTCTCTGTCTTTGGCAGAGAATTAAGAAGAATAAGAAGAACTAAATATATATTGTATGAAAAGTGTCCTTTAGAAATGAGTTAAATTAAGGTACTGCCACAATAGAATCAATGTATATTATAGAAGAACGCGCCAAAAGTTAACAAAAAGTATTTCAATATGTCACCTACAGCTACATTTATATCATGCATTTGTATCTACACTAGCTCCATCTTGTGGGGGTTTTTTGAACTATAAGTTATAGCGTACAGCTAAAGACTTTTTCAACTTCTACCCCATATCAAAAAGCACTCCTTAAATATATCCTCAATATTTGTAGTACAATAATAAAATTTACTGACACTAAATATCGAATAAATTTTGTGTGAATAAATACGTGAGTGAATTACAGTGAGGAAATTATTGTAGACGATCATAATTACAATCGTAGATTTAAGGAATGAAATTTGTGAAGGTAGTTTAAATGCATAGAGTCACAGAGTATTAAGCTGCCTGCCATAATACAGGGCTTCAGTACACTGTCCGCAATGTCAGCGACATGAACGTTGGCAGGAGCGGGCTTTACTTCAAGCAGAAATCATATCTCAAAAATAACATTTTCATATTTCATATTAAAATTAATAATTTTTCTACAGTACTCCTCTAGATACGTACATGGTAGCAAAGTAGTACACCACTCAGTGACTAACCAATATATCACGTGTTCGATACCTACGATGGCATACTTAGGCAGTGAATACTTGGCTACAATACAAAATCATTATCATTTATGGAGAGGGCTATGCTTGGAGTTTCCCTGCGACGAGATCGAATCAGAAATGAGGAGATTCGCAGGAGAACCAAAGTCACCGACATAGCCCAGATGATTGCAAAACTGAAGTGGTAGTGGGCTGGGCACATAGCGCGAAGGACAGATGGCCGTTGGGGCAGAAAAGTCCTCGAATGACGACCGCGTACTGGAAGACGCAATGTTGGTAGGCCTTGTGGGGACAAGATGGACCGATCGCCGGAATAAGTTGGATGAGGGCAGCTCAGGACCGATCGTCGTGGAGATCTTTGGGGGAGGCCTTTGTCCAGCAGTGGGCGTCTTCCAGCTGAAATAATGATGATGATGATCATTTTAAAGAAAAATTTGGAACGCAAAGTGAATTCTGTATTAATATAATAATAATATAGGTATAATATTATAGGTATTCTATTCAAATTTTTAGCTTTATTATTATTTCAGTAAACTCGGTTTTGATAACAGCTGCGCTTTTCAAAAGTAATTACAGCGATATTTCATCTGCAGCTTTTGAATAATAAAAAAGCGCTTGTTTTCATTAAATGTGGAGTGGTGAAATTTCCATTCCTCCCTACGCTTAAAAATAAACGAGTCATAATTTTAATTTATAGTCCATATACTTAGAGGTCCATACAGTTCGTCGGGCGATCCTGACACCTGTGCGAACTCGATTGCTGACGTGGTGCAGCAGGGAATGGAATGTTTTATTCCTAACTCTGTAGTGCCCGTTAGTGGTTCGATAGGCTTGGTGCTGAGGCGATTAAGCTAAAGCAAGAGGCCTATCGAGCCTGGACTACAGCAAATACTTGTCAGGATCCTAACACTTCTGACCTGAAGAAAAAATATAACGTTGCCTCCAGGGCCCTCAAAAACTGGAATGCGAGAGCAAAATTTGAGTACATCGGCAGGATTGGCAAACGTCTCGCTAGCTATCCCTCTGGAAAGAGGGATTTCTGTGCATCCATACCTTCTTTACGTATAGCTGATGACCGCCTGGCTCATACTGCCAAAGATAAAGCCGATCTTCTGGGCGAAATTTTTGCAGCCAATTCGACTCTTGATGACGGGGGACAATCTCCACCTTCTATTAGAAGATGTCACACGTACACAATGTCAAACGTACGATTTTCAAAAAAAAGCCGTGCGACGTGTCCTCCGATCCCTCGATGTCAAAGTGCTGCGGATGTGCTCGGTTGAGCTGTCTCCAGTCCTATTCCGACTTTTTACCGAGTCTAACAGCAAAGTTTGTGTCCCGGCTTCGTGGAAAGTGGCCCATGTTCACCCTATTCCCAAAAAGGGTGACCAGACGGACCCGTCCAACTACAGACCTATAGCGATAACTTTGCTCTCAAAGATGATGGAGCGGATTATCAACGCAAGGTGACATTAGTGACCCAAGTTCCTGTACCCTTATGGGACAGCAGCGTGTTCGCGATGCCACTGGCGTTGCAAACACCCATAGGCGACGGTAACTGCTAAATTATAAGCGGGCCGTTAGCCTGTTTGCTATCGTAAAGCAATAAAAAAAATGCCGGAACACAATACAATGTTATTATGTCGGCATACTTATAGACCAGGGTTAGCTGCCATCAAAATGGACTTGGGGCCCTCCAGCCGCTTCGTGGGCCCTGCCACCTAGTTAGGATTGTTTAATCGCCTTTTGCGACAGGCCGACTTCAGCTGGCAGGGGTCAGTGTTGGTACTCCGCACCTATACGGAGAGAATGAACTTTTTTGCTAGAATTCAGCAGACAGGTAAATGGTCACCGTCGACTATGGACATTTGCAACGTACGTAGTACGCAACATGGTACATACAACGTAGTACGCAACATGGACGTTCTTGAAAACGGCCTCGTATAAGAGAGAAGAGGCTCCAGGAAATGGTGAACGCCAGCCTGCATAAGAGATTGGCGCCCGTGACCTCTAGGTCTCTGAGTGCTATGTGACTATTACACGTTTTTGTAATTCCCGCCAGTTTCGTGGCCACAAAGCTAGTGATGGGTTATCAATAGTTATTCATTTAACCGTAAATGATTGATGAAACCGCTATTTACTTCAAATACAACATGCAACTTATAAAGAACCCTTTTTAGTGGTAATAAGGCGGATATTTCAAGCACTCACATTTCCAGCGTTCTCATTTATAAATAATAGAAGATTAAATTTACATGACTATGGTGGAACATCGGTTTTTAAGCGGAGCCTTGTATATCAAATTAGGGTAAATACACATGCGTTTAACGAAAAATAATTCTCAAAAATTATACGTATGTTCAAGTTTCCAGTTACACTAAAAATTTCTGCTTTGGTGTCAAGGACGAATCCTTGACATGTTCTTACATTTTATTCTCTACGTATTCAATTGAGTTCATACGAGTTTTTTTTTAATGCGGAACAGCAGACAGGCTGGCGGCCTACTTAATAGAAAGCAGTTACCGTCGTATGCCGGAACATAACACAAGGTTATTATGGTGGCATACTCACAGATCAAGAGTGGTTGCCATCCAGACGGGCTTGGGGCCCACGTACCACATGGCTGGGCTGTTTTGTCGCCTTTTATGGCAGGCCGACCCACGCAGGGGTTAGTATTCTTACTCTACACATGCACAGACGCCTAAGTATTTATATTCAAAGAAATTTATATATTCAGAATATTAGTTGTTTAAAACCCATAACACAAGCACTCGGTTGATTGATATTAGGTGGCTGTGTGAATTGTCACAGTATTTCTTTATTTTAAAATTTTCCTTCAATTGGGGGGGGGGGGGGAAAGGCGATTTTAACGTACAAGTCGGCACTCTCTCTACCCTATTAAACTATTCGACCGCGTCATCCCTTGGGTTGATGAGGTCAAATATCTAGGAGTCACTCTAGATCTAGCCTGTAACTTCGGCAAAGACATCAGAACGGTAAAGAACAGAGCACACTTTGTGCTTGGTCGCCTCTACCCAATGATATGCGGGAAGAGTAAGATGTCCCTTAGGAATAAGGTGAGACTCTACAAAACCTGCATCCGACCGATCATGACGTACTCTAGTGTAGTCTTCGCCCATGCCGGCAAATGCTACATCCGTTCGATGAAGAGGCTGCAAAATAAGTTCTTGCGCATGGCAGTCCAAGCGTTACCTTACATGCGCAACGCGGACCTACATCGCGACCTGGAGCTCCTTCCCGTGAAGGAGTACATGGTCTCCCTCTCGCGATTGTTCTTCGATCTCGCTCTCCACCACCCCAATCCGCTGGTGGTGGAGACGGTCAATTATACGCCCAACCGCCGAGCAACCCACGCGCGTCGTCGCCCGCGTAACCTGCTCACTGATAGACGCGACACCATCTCTAGGACGCTGAAGCGAATGCTCTCGCGGACGCCATCCCCCCCAGTCCGGCATGGACTAGCCCGACGGAATAGGTTTAGGGATGCCTTCCGCCCCCCATAGCCTATAGAGTCACAATCACACATGACATGAATACACGTAGAATAGATGTGTTGCGGGGGAGATTCTTTCGCCGTTTCTTCTCCCTCAGCTATAAGCACTCCGAAACCGTAGTAGATTAGAATACGATCGGCTTCGCCGGTGAAGTCGATATTCCCGAAATAAATAATATCTTGCCATTCGTGGCTGTTCTCAATTGTCCCCATGCAGCGGTCGAGCAGGTAACGCACCTCATAGGAGGTGCGTGTCCGAGCACGCTGCCTCGGCTGATCGACCCTGCTCCCACGAGCTTGGAATGCCTTAACGTCCGGAGTCACTGTCAAGTCGTCTAAGACAACAACAGCTTTAGCATTATGAAAAAAAAACGGGCTTGGGGTCCTACCATGTCAATATGGTTGTTTTGTTGCCTTTTACAACAGACCGACCTCGGTCGAAGTGTTTAGTGTTGTTACTCCGCCCCTACACGGAGAAAACAGTCCCTCGACAGAGTGATTAGTTACACATTTGTTCCCTAGTTTGCCAGATCTGACCAGTTTTGGGTTATGTGGAAAGGATAGGTTTACAGAACCATTAGAAGGCTTGTCCTTTTGTAAGGCTGAAAATCTGGCTGATGCTGGAGCGACATAAGCAGGAATTGCGTTGTTTTTGAATGAAGCCATAGCGTGACAGGTATGAGATATGAGTGAGTTGGCAGAGAGACGAGAGAGAACGACGACGAATGGACGACGACGGTGAGCGTTACGAAGCACGCTCTCCAAGTAATATATTTAAAACGGTGTAGTAGTGTAAAGCCATACTTCTAAAGTTAAAAATAAACGATAAAGTGAGTCGCAACTCTTTTACTTCAACAGTTGTTGAGTAGTTACTTGCCTAATTCAAAATCACAACCCCACATATATATATATATATATATATATATATATATATATATATATATATATATATATATATATATATCAAAAAAGTCTAAGCAACATGCATGATATTACAAATTTACCATTTATACTAATTAATTTCTAAGTCTTTACTCACTTAAAGTGCGTAGGTATGTAAACTTTCTTGTTATTTATGACATACTGGCTGGTTGTAAAAAAATTCGATTATGTTTTGTTTTTTTCATAAAATTAAATGAAAGAAAATTTGTTTGAATTTAAGTGTGTTTTTATTGCTACGTTTAGTCTTGATTTTATAATTTTATCAACCATTTAAATAAAGTTAGCGACAAAATTGAATTGTTAGATATTCTTTACGTCATGGAGCGACGTCAATTGACGGCAAATGAAATGCAAAGAGCTGTAGGGATGTTGCAAGCGGGAAGTAATCAATCTCAGGTACCTCGGCATTTTGGCATTCATAGAAGTGTTATTTGTCGTCTTTGACAGCGCTACAATAATACAAGGGAACCCGCTGAACAGCATCCAGGCTGTAAAAGGAGTACAACCACTCGGCAAAACTGGTACATACAACTGATCAAATCAAATCGCGATTCGGGTTTAGGCCTGATACAAGAAGGGCGCGAGTGTACCGTCGGCCCGGAAATACTGAAAGGCTCAGGTGCATTCAGGAAGTTCATACATACAGCGGCTCATCCACCAACCTAAAATTTAAATTAGTACATGTTACTTAGACTTTTTTGATGTGTATATATATATATATATAAAGACATAATATGTATTGCGCTTTAAAGCTACATTTAATACGCGCATCAAATACTTTTTCATATCGAATTCATGACCCGAAGCCTATGTCGACGTGTCTACCCAAACGATGTGCGCGGGGCGGATTTTCAATTCCCTACAGGGCTGTAAAGCGACGCTTTGCTTATTCTTTATGGACGAAGAAGTGGGGTGTGGTGTAAAGTGAAGATAAAAGCGGGCGATTTTTTTAAAAATTGCTTTTAGAATAACTAGAGTCACAGTACCACGTCGCAAAGTAATTTTCGAAATTAGATTCTGTGACGAATTCGATGAAATGAAGGCTTGGGGCAGCGACTAAGATTTTAGTCGGTATGCCCTTGTGTTGCTGGCCTTTACATCTCAGACAGCAGCACAAAGGCAGTCGAAGTAAAGTTAAAAAGGTAAAGCCGATAGGACCACGTCGGCTTCGGCTAACTCCTCCATGCAGTTATGGAGTAAGACTACTGTTACTACTACTGTACTGACCCCTACAGCTGTAGACGGTATGTCCTAAAAGATGACCAAATAATTCTTGCTAGGTGATAGGGCAATCACCCCTGGACTTTAAATAGCCACCATAATAAACTTGTGTTGTATTCCGGCATAAGTTAACCAGGTTCCAGTTCCCCTACATGGACAACAGCGTGTTATCGGTCCCCCTGGTGTCACAAAACATATACAGGTCATGGAAACATCTTACTGTTAACACTTTATCGACCGGTTGTTTTTGAGTCTGCCCCTTTCCATGTACCGGCTTAGTCGCGCACGCATTTACTCCCAGTACTGGTCATTATGTTGTCCTTTTCCCTTTTGTTTCAAAGGAATGTAATTTTATTGATATATATGCTTTATTTTGCATTCATTTTATATAAAAGGGCCTTATTAACTAACATTCATAACATAAATTCAAGGTTAGTAAATCGTCGTTAGCTAAAAGCCGATTAATAATAAATAGGCTAGCGGTCGATAAGCGTTGGCAATCAAAAAGCCGATAAATAGGGTAGCGGTCGATAAGCGTTGGCAATCAAAAAGCCGATAAATAGGGTAGCGGTCGATAAGCGTTGGCAATCGAATAGCCGATAAGTAGGCTAGTGGTCGATAAGCGATGGCAATCGAAAAGCCAATAAATAGGCTAGCGCTCTATAAGCGTTGGCAAGCGAAAAGCCGATAAATAGGCCAGCGGTCGATAAAGTGTGAAGTATGCCATCAGCATATCTACTCTATAGTAATAGAAAAAATAACCGCTTCGGCTAAGTGCACACAGATAACAGCAGTCGTCGCTATTGTTCGTTGTGCGGTGCCGTATTTAAAAGACATTGACATTTCCCCTTTCATTTAAAATTTAACTAATTATAGATGAAATAAGTATTGTTCTCTGTTGGTCACACCCACAACCATGGTCATACCACACCTCTGAAGCAGTCGTATCCTCAAATTCTATATATTCTATTTCTGATCAAAACAAACACGCTTCAGCTTATAACCTAGCCCAACAAGCTCAGAGGGCTGTTGCCACGCGTACTTTCCTTTCGAATTGGGTAGCCAAGTCGTAATTCCATGATTTCACCGTGTGAAATGCTATACAGCAATACGGGGGATTTTTATAAAACTCTGAACGGGAATAAATATGAAATACCCTTTTTAATTTTAAACCTTATATGAATGGAATATATATGGTGTGGTCATATAATGTAAAGGAACGAATGTCAAAAGAAAAATGATACAAATGAGAGTGGATTGGATGGATACAGAAGGAGAGGTAGAAATATGGATTGCGTCAAAGAAAATATAGTGAAAAAGGTTGAGAACCTTGAGATGACAGCTAAGAGAAGACAGTGGAAGAAAAGAATATGTGCCAATCCTGTATAATGTAAGATAAGGGCGGGTAGGAAATTGGTATAACTTGCTGACCTGCGAAACATTGTGATGCATTATAAATTTAAAAAAAGACAGAATTTAATCTCCTTCACCCCTATTTCACCTCCTTCATGTTTCATTTTCGAGACAAAAAGTAGCCTATGTCCTTTTTTAAGGTCCAATCTGTCTCTATATTAAAATTCATCAAAATCGATTTAACGATTTAGGCGTGAAAAGGTAACAAATAGTTTCTTTCACATTTATAATATTAGTTATATAGTAGAATGATTTCTATTAGCATACATTTATTTTTTAAAGCAACTAAGGTTGTTTGATGATGGTTTACGACAATCTGGTAGAAAGTGGACATAAGAAGATTGAGTTAAGTCGCGTAACTCATTAGGACCTCTTGTCTGACATACTTTATCAAAATTGGATTATCCCATCAATCCTTTTATTAAATTTATTATATATTATATTTAATTCATAGACAATCAAGGTACGTCTTATCTGATGTAAACAGCTTGGATTGATGTAGCTTTAGACCAAGATAAAGCATAGTATTCACCAATCAAGCATATCAGGGCTAAATAAATTCATATACGAGTACTAACAATTCACACAACTCCGTCATCTCACGCGGATACATATCACTGAATAAATACGAAGGTTCTACATGTATGACTCTGAATTTTAAACATACTACACACAAAAAAGCAAGAAAAAAATGTTATATGTATATACATTAATGTGAAAGTAACTCTGTCTGTTTGTTACGTTTTCACGTCTAAGCCGCTGAACCAATTCTGATGAGATATGAGACATTGTTTCTACTACGGACTACTTTGTTTTTAAATTTATATGGCAGAAGCACGTTTGCTGGATCAGCTAGTTACATTACATATTGTATTTCATTAACATTTATATTCGTTAATCTTTGTTACATCAACTATTTGGTAGTGAAAGTTTCGTCAAAATCGGTCCAGCCATTTCAGAGATTAGCCGAAATAAACAGATAGACAGACAGACAATTATTTTAGGATGTTTTTTTAAGTAGGAGAATCTCTGTGCTAGAAAAGAGTTCATAAAATGCGTTAAATAAAGGGGGCTGCAATAGTATTAGTGTATTCTAGAGGAAAGCTATTACAGTGTGATAGAATATTTTAAACTCAGCGCACTTCAATTCTTCATCTTCAGCTACATTCATACCTATAACATCGTATATTTGGACATATATAAAACATTGAGAGCACATACCTGTCGTCACATGCAAACACCCGAAGGAAGGAAACGTCTTCAGGCGAAATTGGAAGGATTACGTATCGAGAGGGTATTTCAAAGGGCCAAGTACCTGAAATGACAAAAAGGGTTGAAATACTCTTTTGAAGGGTTATACAAAAGTATAAAGAACAAGGCATTGCTGCGCTTGCAAAAAGATTCTCGCATATGCTCAAATCAGCATTTGATAAAGTAAATTATAATTTTTTTTATACAGTTCGCTAAACTACGTAATAAATATTGTAGTCACTTTTACATGTGGTACCCACCACATACCTTATCACTTGGTAAGCGTAGGTAGGAGTTTGAATCCCACGATGGTATGCATCGCTTAGACAGTTCTCATCTTATGTGCATATTATTACTATATTATCTACTTTGTGTTATTACTTAATAATCACGTAACAACGGTGAGGGAAAACAGCGTGAATAACGTGCACCAAATTTTTTTAGGACAATTTACACAGCCTTGGCGTATATACTGACCGTTCCTCGTTTTAGGAGCCTCTGGACTGTTTTTTTTTATGGTCAAATTCGACCACTGCTCCAATAAAATACATCTAAATCTGATTTCAAAATGGTCGGCAATCATCACAACGAAACGGTTAATACGTCTTTAATACTCGTTTCACAGCCGGTTATAATAACAGTCGCTAAACCTTAAAGCGTTGATTACTGCACTCACATCCGCCCCATTCGGTTATTTTATCATTTTTGACAACTACCAAATGACCGGGAAGCGGCTGAAGTTTGCCTCCAGGCTTAATTATTTTCTCAGAAAAGAAAATAAACATCTCGCTTGACTGTACAATTATGTAGTTGATGTGACACAATTATTTAGGCAATTTAATACCTTATGCTTTTGAATTACAGTTTATTTTTGGTTGTGAAGGGATTTTAATAAGATTGTACGGGAGTAGAGTCACTAGATGTCTTGAATGGCGTAAAGTGGGTTCAGTATCGGTTATTTAGTATAGATATAGGCTTTTTATATCTATACTAAATAACTTAATAAATCTTCCTACGATGCCTTTATCCAGGTAGCTTTTAGATTTTTACTTCTAACAGTTGTACGAGTACATCGGTTCCCTTTATTTATAGCTAAGCTCAGCAGACGGGCAAACGGTCCACACCAGACGCATTGCCAAGGCACCAGCAACCTCGAAGAAATGTTCTAACGTCTTATTTGAAAAAAAAACCCTTCAATGAGAATTCCTGTTCTATTATAGTATATTTAGGCTCAAATGCTAACTCCGTGGCGTAATAGATAACGCCTTAAGACGCCCTGAAGTAAGTTAGCCGCGAAGCCATGGAGGTCCTCAATTATTAAAAAATGTGTGTTTAATTTTGGCATATGCTGGAAACTCCAGGAGTACCCTAGAAAACACAAACACGGGAAGTTAATAGAGAATAGTCGTATGACTGTCGCGTATGTTTTGAAATTTTTTAATTTTTTTTTCCGACGTCGTCCATATATTTGTTAGTGTACATTATAACTTAAAAACTATGTTATTACTATAAATTATGGAAATTACAATTGTCCCGTGACGACTGCTATCCATCTGATTTCTAGATATAACAGTCGTAAGGGGATGCAATGGTCTTCAAAATGCCGCTGGCGTTGCCAAGCAATCGCATTAGCATGGAAGGAGTCCTCTTCCTAATTATTGTGTGACCATCTATACGCGCCTCTGCGGACATGCCGGATGCACTTCAATAGCATGGCAGCCCAAACAAAACTCTAAGCATATACTGGACACTGACTTTAAAGAAGCTTGCGTACATTAAAACCTGAAGTATTGTGACAGAGCACCAAAATGAGTGGTAGCCCTAATTTTGTGGATTTAGAATAGTACCATTATGTGAATTTCTTTGTAATTTTGCTCCATTAAACAGATTTATTTTCTTTCTTTCTTTCAAAAAGTAAAGTTTAGTATTATTTTTAAGAAAGCCACAAGAATTTTGGCAACAAGTCAAACCGATGATGATATATTTTATTTTCTTTTAAGACAAGCGATCTCGTTAAATCGAAAACATGTCTAACTCCCCAAGATCTTTTATCCGTGCAGGGGCGGAGAAAGAATACTAACCTCTGCGGCCGGGGTCGGCACGTCGTAAAAGCCGACAAAACAACCCACCCTAGCTACGTGGTAGGGCCTCAAGCCCGTCTGGATGGCGACCACCTTCGGTCTTAAGTATGCCGCCATAGTAACCTTGTGTTGTGTTCCAGCATTAGTCACCCAAGTTCCTGTACCCTTATGGGACAGAAGCGTGTTCGCGATGCCACTGGCGTTGCAAACACCCATAGGCGACGGTAAGAGCTAAATTCTAAGCGAGCCGTCAGCCTATCTGCTGTCATACAGCAATAAAAAAAAAGAAAAGATCTTTATAACCTGAAATCTAGGCCACATAGATTTGCTAAGGAGTTTTTGTCCATATTTTTTATTTATCATTGTGATAACATATTTTACTGGTATTAATAGAATTTGGATACATTAATTGAATAAAAAGACAATTCAGCATGATTTTACTTTCTTACGGTTACAAAAAATATGTGGTAGACAAGTAGTCTTTTGGTGTATACATATATATACATACAGTACCGTTTCTGTGACGACACGGTTCTGTCGAACGCTGGCTTTTATGTGAGGCGACAAATCGGCAGTAAGCTGAGATACACACTATCTAATTTAGAACGAATAAATAAAGAATTTTCCTTCTTTCTGTATTATAGATATACAAAAAAATCTAATAGAAATTGAACTTCTTTCTACTCTTATCCCACATTATATGGGGCTCGACACGTTTTCTCAACATGTTCTCTTCTTCCATTCTCCTCTTTTCCTTGTTATATGGTATTCTTTCCTTCGCATTATATGGTCATACCATGCTTTTTTGTTACGTTTTAGTTTTTCAATCACTACTTTCACACTTCCTCTAATGTACTCATTTCTAATTTTATTTATTTTCGTAAATCCTTTTCATTATTGCCCCCCCCCCCCCACTCCCCCTTATTGCCTAGCATACCGATCAATAAGACAGGCTTTATTACGAAATTATAAATTTTACATTTGAGTTTAAGTAACACAATTGTGTTACTGGATAGATAAAGTTTTATCCATCCTACATTCATTATATTGTCTCATCTCCATCTATCTTCCCGCCGTTCTGGATTAACGATCCAGTACCGTAAATTAAGCAAGTTTGCAGCACCACACTTCCTAAGGTATTCGGGATAAAGTCAGAAGCTCCAAAAAAGTCGCAAAATAGATGTTCAGTCTTGGCCTTAATTACTTTAACTCAACAATCTCCAATTACGTTGTATTATATTCCTTAAAATAATATTTTATTACATAATGAAAATGGTTTCTAACATTATGTGTTAAAAACAAATAAAGTTGCTAACTGAAGTGAGCTGCGCAAGCGCCATGTGGCGAAGCGATGCGCAAGCGAGATAGATATTTAAACTAACAATACGGCGCTATCAAAAATAATTAACTTTTTTTAATTGTTGTAGGACAGGAGACAGGCTGAGGGCCCGCTTAGAATTTAGCAGTTACCGCCGCCTATGGGTGTTTGCAACGCCAGTGGCATCGCGAATACGATGCTGTCCCATAATGGTACAAGAACTTCGGTCACTATTGCTGGAACACAATATGAGGTTCTTGAAAAAAGGCGTTATAACATTTCTTTGGTAATGCCTCTGGTGCTGCAAACGTCCATAGGCGACGGTGAACACCTGCCAGGGTGGGTCATCTGCCTGTCTGCTGAACTCTAACTATAAAAAAATAGGCTAGAAATTGCCTATATTTGTGTAGCCGCTCTTCAATTACATCTCAGTACAAAGGACCAAAAAATGAGGTGAAACAAAGACCAAACTTTTTTATAGATTGTTCCCTGCACTCTTAGAAAAGCTATATGGCAGGGCTTTTTCGTATGTAGGTAGAGGTTGAAAAAGTAACCAGCTGTGCGCTGTAAGTTATACTTCAAAAATCCGTCAGTGGCGCTAGTGCTAGTATGCTATGAAGGTAGCCGTAGATGAATTGAAGTGTGTTGTATTAAAAATTCTATATCCCACTCTGATAACTCCCTATAAAATTTACACTAACGCGATTGTGGCGTCACCTTAATTAGATGCATTTTGACGGACCCTATTCAAACACAGAGACGATTCTCAGACTTCCGCCCTCGATACTTTGTCGCAAATATCTAATCGACAAACAAACTTTGACTAAAACAAACTATTTGCATCATACAAATATTTTTTTGACGACCTGTGTATAATGGTTTACCCACGTCGGTACGCATGCGAAGGTTCGATTCCCGTCCAGCGTCTGGATGTTTATGTATAATATGTATTTATGTATTTACAAAAGAAAAGTATATGTGTTTGTCAGTTGTCTTGTACCCAGAACACAAGTGTTATGCTAATTTTGGGACTAGATGGCGCTGTGTGAAACGTCTCAATATATTTATTCATTTTGTCCTGCATAGGATTTGAAACCGTAAACAACCGTAATAGATCATTTGATAAGCCACAGCTATGCCGCCGATGCGTCAACTTTAATCTTGAATAACAGTCGAGTAAATTTAATATATTTATCAATAAAATAAATGAATATATTGGGACAATTCACAGAGCTACTTCTTTCTCCTGCCTTTATCCCACATTACATGGGGTCGGCACAACTTGTTAATGTTGTATGTGGCTTAGTTTTTACCACCGGCCACCTGTCTGAGGTTAACTCACTTTTTGGGGAAAAAGTCTCAGAATAAATGGTTGAGCACTTGCATTATATTAAACTACTAACAATATATACTTTTTTTGTAAATAAATACAAATCGACGCTTAAAGGGCAACCTCATACGTGCAGGAGCGGAGAAAGAATACTAACCTCTGCGGCCGGGGTCGGCCTATCGTAAAAGCCGACGAAACAACCCACCCTAGCTACATGGTAGGGCCATAAGCCCGTATGGAGGGCGACCACCTTTGGTCTTAAGTATGCCGCCATAATAACCTTGTGTTGTGTTCCGGCATTAATGACCCATGTTCCTGTACCCTTATGGGACAGAAGCGTGTTCGCGATGCCACTGGCGTTGCAAACACCCATAGGGGACGGTAACTGCTAAATTCTAAGCGGGCCGTCAGCCTGTCTGCTGTCCTACAGCAATAAAGAAACCTTTACTAAGTGACATTGAGCGAACTTTCGAGAAGTGATCTGAAGTTCAAATACTTAGAAATAAAAATTATAACTCACCAATTATTGGTTTGAAATGATCCAACAGAAAATAAACAAACATTTTTTTCCATGCAGGGGCGGAGTAAGAATACTAACCTCTGCGGCCGGGTCGGCCTGTCGTAAAAGGCGACAAAACCCTAGGCTACGTGGTAGGACCCCAAGCCCGTCTGAATGGCAACCACCTCTTAAATTTGCCGTCGTAATTACCTTGCGTTGTGTTCCGGCCCAGCGAGCGACCCAGGTTCCTGTGCCCCTATGGTACAGCAGCGTGTTCAGGGTGCCCCGTCGGAAACATCCACAGGCGACGGTAACTGCTTAGTATTCAGTGGGCCTGTCGCAATAAAAAAAGAAAATTTTCCAACGTCGATATTATACTCGTACATACACTCAGACTCGGGACGGCAATCGAATGACTCGCAAGCGTTGTGAACCTGTGTCATGGAAGTCATATACGTCATATAACATATAGTATATATCTGAGGGCGAAACAATATGTCTACCTAAGACAAAAACATTTGTAAAAGCGTTTGTTAACAAGACCCTGTACGGCGCGCGGCGAGGTGTGCGCGCAATTTCCCGCCATTTTACTGCCCCCATTGAAAGCCATTTTTACATCGCTCAGAGAAAATTAGGAATTCCTAAGTTCCTCTTCAGAAATGTGGACTTTATGCGGAGTAATTTAAACTAAAATTTTACATGGTTTGGTAAAAATCGTTTTAACTAGTTACTTTGATTTATAAATGAAATGAAATGAAAATTTATTGTATACAGAAATATTTTTACAAGGTAGAAGTATCATAGTTAAGATAAAATGTTTCATAAGATTAAAGCGTATCGATGAATAAATCCGGATTTATATTTGTCTAACATGACGCGAAGAAGCATATGGTTTCATACATTTAGGATAGACGACAGACCGCGTCACGACATACAAATGTGTCACTAACCATATTAAATGTATGAAAGCGATATGCTTCTGATGCGTCACGACACGACACGTCAGACATTAGTCCTGTTCTCCGCAGTTCCGTATTAGGTCTCATAAGAGCCTGTGTGGCGGAGGGCAGTGGAGTTCATTTCTGTCTTTAAAATAGTTAGCATAATGAGATTTTTTCTTGTTAAGATATAGTATAAAACTAGCTGTGCACGCGACTCCGTCCGCGTTGAATAGTGACTTGGGGCAGAATTTTTTGGATATATCTTATGGTTTATTTTGGATTACAAACCCTATAAACCCTAAAATATAAATGAAATATGCAAACAGTCAGTGTTATCGAACGCAACTGTTACGCCATGCGCCTCCGGAATACGTACGTTCGAACCTGTCCAGCCTAAGCTGAACCCTATTTCATATGATTGATGACATAAATCTGAGGTTAACTTACATTGGAAATTCAACCTACAATGTCCAGCCTAAGCTGAACCTTATTTCATATGATTGATGATATGAATCTGAGGTCAACTTAAATTGGAAATTAAAAAAATTCCGAAACTTATAATTTTTAACAAATACTATTTTTTTTATTAAAATAGCCTAAGTTACTCCTTGATACATCAGCTATCTGCCAGTGAAAGTCCCGTCAAAATCGGTGCAGCCATTTCAGAGATTAGCCGGAACAAACAGACAGACAGACAGACAGAAGAACATTGTAAAAAATGTTGTTTTGATATATGTACCGTGTATACGTCCGAATGCACTTAGTAAAAAGCGGTTATTTTAATATTACAAACAGATCCTCCAATTTTATTTATTTGTATAGATAATAACTAGATATAGATACTTTATACACTACCAGTTTTGTGTGTGTGTGTAAGAGTGTGTGCGTTCGTGTGTATTGTTGAGAATGTAAGTACACGTGTGTTTGTGCGTTTTGCGCATGCTGTAGTAGCATTGATAATGAAAACATATAATGAGCTAGCTTATATAGGTCGTAAGATATTTGCAGATTCCACAAACGTTATATTATTGCATAAAAACGATGTCAACACTTTTCTAAATGATAATTTTAAAATATATATGTTAATTTTAAAATATACTGACTCTAAAAGAAGCCGAGCGCTTGTGATATAGATACTATTTAGATAGTTTTTTTTATTGTAGATCTTATTATTATACACAAGCTTAAAACGGGAAGATTGTCATATTGGAAATGGATCAAGGTTCACTGTCTTAAAGATCGATTCATTCTCACCTTCAGGTGTGAAGTACTAAAAAACAGACAAGGTTTGGAAACAAGGTTTTTTTATATCATGGGAGCAACTGGGCAAACAACTCGCGTTATATTAACCCTGCCTTCACATGTCTGCAACTACATTAGTTTTAAGATCGTTTAGATTGTATTTAGTTTTTAACCGTTTTAATAAATAAATGATATATGTTGGAATATTTCACATGAAACTCCTTTATGAACAGTCAGAAGGTGTCTAACAAGGCTCGTCTGGCTGTGCATGAGGGGATGTTGGTCCCGACACTCATGTACGAAAGTGAAAGTTGGGTAAGGCAGAAGAAACATGAAAGCAGAATAAATGCAGTTGAGATGAGAGCGTTAAGAAGTATGATAGGAGTTAAACTGAGTGACAGGATAAGAAATAGTGAGATAAGGAAATGTTGTGGTCTGAAAGAAGATGTAGTGACAAAAATTGAGAAAGGTATGCTGAGATGGTTTGGCCATGTTGAGAGAATGAATGAAGAACGATTGACGAAAAAAGTGTACAAGGCGAGTGTGAATGGAAGTGTTGGAAGGGGTAGACCTAGGCGGACGTTTCGAGACCAAATCAGGGACGTCTTGAAAAAAGGCCAGGTCAAGAGTACCCTAAACCGAAGGGCATGTATGAAGGGAATAATGAAAGTGGACGAAGCGAAACAAGTATGTAAGGATCGTAGCAAGTGGAAAGAAGTGGTCTCTGCCTACCCCAACGGGAAAGAGGCGTGATTATATGTATGTATGTGTGTATATTTCATACAACGCCATCTAGTCCCAAACAAAGTTGCATAGCACTAGTGTTATGTGTACTAGACAACTGATATACTAAATATATACTTCTTTTTCTAAATAAATACAGTATAAACTCTATGCGTCATGTGACGCCATATATGAACGGTTGCTCAATGCTGAAAATGAAGCACCGCCGTAAGCTTCGCCTCGCTTGCTTACTATTTGGGATGATTAAATTTAAATCACCCATGTTCTTAAACGACAAGCTTTCTTGGGCGGGCTCTAAAAAATCTGCCGGCACTCGTCATTGTTTAATACAGGGCTTTCCGATTAGAGCTTAACTCAATTTATTGAAGAGCCTATGTCCTTCTCCAAGGTCCAATCTATGACGCGCGCACGCTCCAGAAATTTTCACTAATTTCATATATGTTTGTCTAGGATATATAAAATGGCGGCAGGTCTCAGGAAATATTTGCGATCCACAAGTGCCGTTTAGACTTAAAGGTAAAATGTATAAGTCCGTTATAAGACCTGTCATACTGTATGGATAAGAGTGCTGGACCACAAAACGGAAAGATGAAAGGGGCATGCAGCAGTGATGCGAATGTTGAGATGGATGAGTCGGAATTACAACAAAAATGGATAAAATTAGAAATGAGTATATTAGGGGAAGTTTGAAAGTGTTTAAGAAGCGGAGAAGTAATAGTTTAGCCTGGTATGGCCATATAATGCGAAGAGAGGAGCGTCATGTAACAAGGAAGATGATGGAAATGAGAGTGGATGCATACAAGAGGAGAGGTAGACTAAAGAAAAGATGGATGGATTGTGTACAACAAAACAACCCACCCTAACTACGTGGTAGGGCTCCAAATCCGTCAGGATGACG
Source organism: Malacosoma neustria (assembly GCA_963693495.1). NCBI lineage: Eukaryota > Metazoa > Arthropoda > Insecta > Lepidoptera > Lasiocampidae > Malacosoma > Malacosoma neustria. Next base: position 3,798,401 of record OY856397.1, read on the forward strand.
ACCACCTTTAGGCTTAAGTATGCCGCCATAATAACTTATTATTGTGTTCCGACATTAGCGACTCAAATTCCTGTACTTTTATGGGACAGAAAGGTGTTCGCGATGCCACTGGCATTGCAATCACCTATAGGCGACGGTAACTGCTAAATTCTAAGTGGGCCGTCAGCTTGTGCTGTCCTACAGCAATAAAAAATGTATATAAAGTTACAGATTTGATATTTCACTATAAACGATCATGGTGGATTAAACAATCCGCCATGTTATTTAATCGTTCTAAATTTAAATATCCCTTGAAGTGTACTAGTGATGTAATGAACACTACGTTTGAGTACTCATTATAAAATGGATCAATTACATCAATAAGTCGAATATTCTATCCGAGGTATATCTAAATAAATAGTTGTAATACATTGAAAATGTTATTTAAATTAAAATTAACATTTTAATTTAAATAATGATAAATAATAATAAATTTATTTAACGTGCACGGGCGAAGTAAGAACACTAACCTCTGCGGCCGGAGTCGGCCTGTCGTAAAAAGCGATAAAACAACTCTAGCTACGTGATAGGGCCCAAAGCCCCACTGAATGACAACCACCTTTGGTCTAAAAGTTTGCCGCCATAATAACCTTGTTGTTCTGGCATTAGTGACACAGATTCCTGTACCCTTATGGACAGCAGCGTGTTCGAACTGCTTACTATTAGGTGGACCTTCAACCTACCTTCTGTTCTTCATTAATAAGAAACATCTTTCTCTTTCTTTCTTTGACTTATTACTTATGGCACGTTTTACTCATACTTAGTAATCAGTTATTTTTAATGTCATATGTTTAATAGTATTCAAAGCAGTCCGATGCAAACAGTACAATTAAAGATATTTTGCTTATATGTAGTATAAGAACTATTGACCCATAACCGGATATATATGGAAGGGCAGGTAACATATATTGCCCAGTTCTTCTCAAGCTCCGTGGGCATATTAAGTGAGATAGATACACTTGTAGATCATACTTTGTTAGGGTACGGTAGGTTCTCTAAGTAGACTTATACCACTTCCATTCCAAGAGGACATCTCTTGAGCTCGTAAACCATATGTACTCAAAACTGTAACCCATTTCCTTTTAGGACTAAATATAGAAAAAAACATGGGAAAAAAAGTTTACAGTGGCGTGATAGCCATTTTTATTACTTATGATGAGACTAATGTTTTATTAACCTGTTAACTGGGTACGACGTCATATTTTTGAACACGAGTTCAGCAGAAACGGCTCGCAATATCAACGCTGCGTTTGGAGAGGAGACTGCTAATGAACGCATAGTGCGTTTTTGATTTAAACGCTTTCGTAATGGAAACTTAGACTTAAATAACGAACTACGTGGAAGACCGCCCACACAGGTGAATAACGCTTAATTGAAGCAGGTGGTGGAAGCTGCTCCGAGTCAAACTACTCAGGAATTAGCGGCATGATTTAACATTACCCTACCTACAATATTGACTTATTTGCATCAAATCAATAAGATTAAAAAATATGAAAAATGGGTGCCTAATGATTTGATCTGCAGAAAGAAATGTGTGTTGAAACTCGTGTTGTCTTGTTCAATCGGTACAGAAACGAAGGAATATTGAATAGAATTGTGACACGTGACGAAAAGTTGATTCTTTATTTAACGATTCGATAACAGTAAGCGAAAAATGACTTGACACTGGCAAGTTCGCAAGCCGAGACATGCCAAAAAAGACAAAATTAAAGCGAAATATGCAATGGCTCATCCCAGGTCGAACGCCGCAACAGTGCCCTAAATCAAAGCTTACCAATAAAAAAGGTAATAGTAACTGTTTGGTGGTCTCTTCATGGTTTTAAAACTATATCTTTCTCAGGTCTGGTCAAGCAATAACGGCAGATGTTTACTGTACTGAACTTCGAACAATGAAGGCGAAACCGGCAGTGAAACAGCCCCGACTCGTGAATCAATCTTCACATTATTGCTCCATGATAACGCAAGACCCCACACTGTACAAGAAACTGTTGTAACTCTACAGGAGCTACAATTAGAACCCATACGTCATCCGTCGTACTTGCCAGACCTTGCTCCCACGTACTACCATTTTTATCCTGATTTCGTCAATTTTCTACGTGATAAAAATCTTTCTTCCATGGAGGCAGTACAAAATACTTTCACACAGTTTGTCGAATCTAATCTCGGAGTTCTATCGTAAAGGCATCAATGAACTTCCGTTTAGATGACAGCAATGTACGAGTATAGATAATGAGGGTAAATATTTTGATTAAATAAATATGTTACATCTTAGAAAAAACAAGTTTAAAATTTTCAGTACAAATCGGCAATTTCATACCTTAACCTCTAATATTTATCTACATTTTTTTACTTATACAATATTTTGTCGAATTAAATAAAATCAATAACTTAAAGATTATTTCTTTTATACTTTAGGTGTGACGATATTACTTATAAATAGTAAGTAAAATAATTATCACGCAAAAACCTCTTTATTATGAACAAAAACTTATTCCCCAGTTAACATGTTGTTTTATTTTTACATAAAACTCAACGCACACACACACACACACATATAAATAAAGGGCGCGGGTGTCCACACCCTACAAACCTTTTTTATTGCTGTAGGACAGCAAACAGGCTGACAGCCTATTCTAAGTTAGAATCTAGTAGTTACCGTCGCCTATGCGTGTTTGCAAAGCCAGTAGAAGGACATAGGCTACTTTTTGTTGAAAAAAGGATATCAAAAAATTTTCATTAAAACTACGTTTGCCGGGTCAACAAGTTTGATACAAAATTCATATATTGCTTAACTGAGCTCGTGAATCGATTCGGACTCGGGTAATTAGCACATCACTAGTAGGCCTTCAATGTACATGTCAAACATTATTAATCGAACGGTTCATTGCCTTCCGTTCGGCACTTCCTGCCTTTAATTAATGACGTACACGATCTCAAAACTATATCAATTAGGGATTATCAAGATGAAAGATGTAACGAAAAGTAAATCCGGTAGTCAGTTGCCATAATTAATGATTTTTTGATAATCTTAATTTTACTGCATCTGATGTTACAATCTCTTAAGTACCAATTTTTGTATTGCTCTGGAATAGAAGGCAAGCTGATTACCCACTTGATAAATAAACAAATAATTATATGGGGACAATTCACATAACGTCATATAGTCTCCCTAAGTAAGTAGCATTTGTGTTATGGGTACTAGGAAACTAATATACCTACTACATATCGCACGCATAATCATAAACTGATCGATTACGATTTAGGTCTAAAGTGAGATAATATAACGGGCAACATTGTATCGACGCCCTCTATCGGCCAAACTAAGATATTTCGATTTCTCTTTCCCACACTGAGTTACCGCTATTTAGTTATAAGTCAATATATGGGATAAGTCGTAACTGACAAAATGTTTTTTGCGATTTCCCAAAAAACAGGTTTTTTGAGTTAGGTCAGTTTATGATCAAGCGTGCGATATTTACTTTTATTTTGTAAATAAATGCATATTTTATATAAAAACCATGTACTACCGAAGTGTGTTACGCTACGGAAATCGTCAAATCTACCAGGTCGTAACAGGCTTATTATTTACAGTCCCTATGAATTGTGATACCAGGGGTACCGCTAACACACTGCTGTCCGCGTAGGGGGCTTATTTAGAGATAGTCAGTTGCAATTCAGACGGGCTTAGTGGCCTTTTACGACAGGCCGACCACGGCCCCTATTATTCCTCTGTCCCTGCATTGAGAGGAACCAGAACATACCTTACTAACCCTAGAACGAAGTTATGTACCGTTTTATCCGTGCAATGCACTTAGTAAAAAGCGGTTATTTTAATATTACAAACAGACCCTCCAATTTTATTTATTTGTATAGATTATTATTTGATAAATTTAGGAGAACAACCTGCGACCGTATAACTGGGATTTATCGCTCAAACGATCATAAAATTCCGATAAAATTTACATAACATAAAAACTACGAAACCGAAAGTGATAATAATTTGAAACAATGTGTTGAAAGCCGCCTCAAGACTCCACCGGAACCCAAATGACTGTAATCAAACAGATGAGAGGTCTTCAAATAAATTACGGGTCGCATGTGTGGACTGACGCGCCACCACTTAAAATGGGGACCGCGGCAATTTTATAATACTTCTTCTTTCTTGAGTACATTATAGGTTACTAGCTGATCTGGCTTTCTGTAAAATTCATTCAATTTCAGTTTAATTTCAAAAGCTCAGTCGGATGTATGTTGTGATGTATAAAGCTCGAATCGAAATTCGAATTGAATATTTGGATTGAAATTCGTCTCGAACAATTCGAATATTCGCACACTCCTAACAATAATGTATTGTATTCACACAGCGCTACCAATACAAAAGCAAACAGTATGTGTTACGAGTACTAGACGATTGATATACTTCTTATATACCTTTGTTTGTAAATAAATATTATATACATATAAACATCCGCAACCGAGACAGAAATCAAATATATTGCGTCAAATCGTCAAATAATTCGAGTAATATTACGTATATGACTGCGTCAGATTATCTGGATCTTTAAGAAGATATGGTATTTTATAACCCTAAAACTACAAACTTATTTTTTAACCTGTAAACTACAAACCTGACTAGATATTTTAATTGTAAAAAACCGTTCTGAAAGCAGTAATCTGACTTTATAAGTACATGATTTTTCTTTTTTTTTTCATATCAGATAATAATGAAAAAACAGTTTAATTTTACTAGAGTTTAATTAGTGAATAACCTTTTGTTTCAAGTTGATATTATTTGGTTTTAAGTCGATAATGTCACCGACTAACTTCGCGAGCTTATTTGGTGTAGATTTTTACCCCAGTTTGTAGTTCTAGAGTTAATTTAATCATTTGATCATGATCATCTCGTTCATCGGATGATGAAAGCAATGATCAAACGTTTTTTTAACACGCATATTTCGGGCCCTATCACTTAGCTAGGGTTATTTTGTCGCCTTTTACAACAGACCGACCCCGGCCGTAGGGGTTAATACTTTTACTCATTTACTCCTGGACAGTAAATTCTAAAAACGCAGTCGTAAAATTCGATATAATATAATAAATTTCTAAGAAAGTTGTTCATTACAGAAAATCGTGTTCAATATAACCAGTATACCAATTACTCAAGAAAAGCCGCTCCAGGCATAATTCTTGAACAACTTTTCGCTTTTTCTCAGTACTTATAATAAGAATAATAACTACATTTAATCCATTAGTGGAAATCCGTAGTTAGTTGTCGACCTGCTTAGTTGTAAGTTTCTTGTTGAGATATTTTCTTGTGTTATATAAATGGTTAATTATTTTCTCATGCGGGTATTAAATTTCCACCTTAGGAAGAATTGGAGCTCTAGCTACTTTTAACGGCACAGACTCAAACTACAATATCACTCAAGTGAAAAAAGAAGAAAGAACTATTTTTATAAAAGACAATTTACAGTATTACAGTAATATCTACTTAATTGGACCTGACTCATGATTGCTGGTTAATTAAAACCAACGCTGTTCTTCTGTCAGGCCCGTCGAGTATCAGGACAAAGGACTAAAATATCATAATCATGAAAAAAAATGTATTATATTACTAATGAACACACATAATTTAAATTCAATGACAAATAAACCAACACACTCAAATAAAAAATATATTTAGTATATATAACAAATCAAAAAACCGTTATATATAAAAAACGTAATTTAAACATATAAAACAATATATAAAGTACATAATATTATTATCATATGATATATATGTTGTTATGATAAACTTAATATAAGACTTTGGCACTAGACTTTCTAATATGAAACAATATATGTACATTGTAGCTCGAAGTTTTTTTGAAGTAGAGAAGAAAAGAGTCGGCACAACAGTCGAACAAAACTGGGTTAAAATCAGATTTGACGCTAAACTACTACTTTTTAGGCAAGATGTTTTTGTATTTTAATAAACAAAATGTTTTTATACGTAAGTCAATAATAATTTTACTTCTTTCCATAACACAAAAACAAGATCTAACACGCTACGTTTTTTTATTGCAGTAGGACAGCAGACAGGCTGACGGCCCACTTAGAACTTAGCAGTTACCGTCGCCTATGGGTGATTGCAACATCAGTGGCATCGCGAAGACGCTGCTATCCCATAAGGGTACAGGAACTTGGGTCAGTTATGCCGGAACACAACACAAAGTTATTATGGCGGAATACTTAAGATGGTCACCATCCAGACGGGCTTGGGGCACTACCACGTAGCTAGGGTTGTTTTATCGCCTTTTACGACAGACCGACCCCAGCCGCAGAGGTCGGTATTCTTTCTCCGCCCCTGCACGGATAAAAAACCTATATACTTAATATGAAATAAATAAAGAAATTATTTGGAAAAGTGCTCAGCTTTAGTCACTGGAGCTCGTAGGCTTTAAGGAACTTTACGATGTGTTGACACAATAAGCCAATCTATTACAGTGTAATGACTCATTCGATTACATGTGGAAAAAATGTCTGGCCATGCCGCCTTCGCCGAGCCCCGGCAGGAGGGGTAGACCCAAAAAGTGCTGGCTGGACGTCGTAAAGGGTGATATGCGTACCAGTGGGCTCACTACCAGGGATGCTGAAGACAATGCGAAGTAGAGTAAAAAAAGTCGGAAAGCAGACCCCGGGCACCGAAACAGAAGTTTAAGTTGCGACCGGGATACAACGCTTAGATGAAGAAGAAGACTAACATTCGATTATTCGATACACCCAATAAAAGCTCAGACTGCGACCTGGGTCTACTATTTCACAGCAATAAAAAAAAAACAGATAACTGCCATGTTATCATTCGTTACAGACGCCTTTTCAAGAATGTTTCTTGTGTGTTTTCTTAATACTAAAGATCCTGGTGAAGCCTCTAACACCTATCTGATTTTATTACTCAATTACTCGTATTTATAATATGGTTATACGATAAATAGAGCTCATTATACTATATAAAATATTTGTCCGATGTCTGTAGTTTATGGGATGGAAACTTGTCCAATTATTCAAGTATCAAGGATCTCCCGCCAATCATAGTTTGCGTGAACTTATTCAAACTCAGGCGCATTACGTTTTTTTAGGGTTTCCGAATACCTTCATAACTAGATTACTATTATTATGTATTATTTGTATCATTTTCAAGTGTTTTATATATTTAGAAGTCGTATTTTTAAAATCAATACTCAAACCTAGTGATGTAATTTACAAGTTTTAAGGTATTGATTCAGTTTTAAATTACAGTCCAAATCCTAATTAGTGTCTGGGATTCCGTAAGGCTCTCAACTACCCACTTTCTTATATATCGGGGAAAGCAAATGACCAGTACCACGCCGGAACTATGGGGGAAGTCTACGTGGTTATATCGGGCTTACTGTTTGTATCTTACGGCGGCATCCCGTTGTTCTCCTGTCACCCAGGGCCTGGGCCGACGTACAACTGACATAACAATCTCGTGGCTGGCGTTCTTTCATGGTGTGTGCCGTAAGGTTTTTGATACTCTGTGTCAACCCGAAATTAGAAGGGGGTAAGCGGAATAGCACTCATACAACCACTCTCACGGTATAGATGCGTACCTGTACAAAATCAAACATATATTGACCAACTACAGGCTTACAATATAAGCTACCGACGCCCAGAGATTTAATAACATGCTCGCCGGACCTTGGAGATGGGCAACTGAGGTCGCGAAATTACCAGGCCACAGACACACCAATTAGAAATTTCTCATAGCCGCCTATTCCTAAGATTGGCCGGTGAACATAGAGCTGCGTTGAAGCCATGCCAAACATGGAGATGCGCTCCATCTAGAACTATGTCACCGAAGAGGTTGTTGCCCCTGAATTCACGGGTAAAGAGTGCTAAGTCGAGGTTCCAACACCTCTCCAGCAAATGACTATGGAAAGAAGACCCAGAATAGATGATAAATGTTATTATCTTAATAAGATTTTTTCTATCAAAACATTAGACGTAAACTGTAAAATTTTAAGATCCATAACGCTTAATTTGATGCATCATAAATAATCACAGTACGCCGCCATTTCAAGTTTTCAACGCGTGGTCAGTTAATCCGACATTTTATGTTAGCAATTATTACATAGAATGATAGTAACTTAAACTTAATTTTTATTAAACACAATTTGTATAAAGTATACAAGTTATGAGTAATTTTTCTGTCAAATAAGTTTTAAGCGCTTCTCGAATAAGTTAGGGCGTTGACCTAACCTATACCTTACATAGTTTAAAAAACTATAAAACACGCATCAATGATAAATCGATACGAACTGACTAGCGTGGGTCAATCGATAAATCACTTATCGAAAATGTTCGATCGGTATGATTATTCCAAAAAACTTTTAATAAAAATATTAATATAATATTTCAGGAGGCATTTATTAAAAAAAATTGAAATCATAATGTGATAATATTATCGAATTATTGTAATGTAATAGGTCCTTGACAAGTTTACAACGTTGAATTGAAATCTGACCATATAGAGTGGGTTCAAAATTGAGTTCAAATGAGTCGGTTACAAACAAACAAACCAATAAACAAACACACAAATGAATCTAATTAAAACGTGCTAAAAATATATAAAATTAGTAATACATGACAATGTTATATCAAGTCTCTTTTCTTTCTACCTTATGTTCGCTTCTCCTCCTTTTTTTATTTGTCTAGGACAGCAGACAGGCTTACGGCCCTCTTGGAATTTAGCAGTTACCGTCGCCTATAGGTGTTTGCAACGCCAGTGGCATCGCGAACACGCTGCTGTCCTATATGGGTACTGGAACTTCGGTCAATAATACCGGAACACAACACAAAGTTAATATGGCGGCATACTTAAGACCAAAGGTGGTCGCCATCCAGACGGGCATGAGGCCCATGTAGCTAGGTAGATTGTTTTGTCGTCTTTTTCACAAAATTTTATAAGGTGAAACTACAAACTATCCTCCAATCACGAAGGATAAGTTACATAAAGCATTTTACGACGTCCTTAAAAGGGTGGCTCAATTCGTCTATCTTTAAAATAACTAATAAACAAATAAATTGTGCTGAAACTGGTCATTACCAATAAAATAGAGATCGTTAGTGAAATCCTCTAATCCGACGGGATTGGGTTCCCATTTACTCCTATACCGTGGGGAGTTAGAGTCTGTCATTATGTGATGAATTACATTTATTTATATTATTAGGTGTAGAGATTCGGCGTCTTTGAGGTTTGTTTGAGGGGTTCTACATCAATATCATCAAAGGAAAACTTCAGTTGATTATGGTATGAAACTAACAATCGATTCATTTTGCGAATATATAAAGTTACTTTACTTTGCGATTGCAAATTCGTAGAGAAGAATGACACGTAAAAATATATATGCTGGAATGAAGTGGATAGCTGATGGCTTGTTAGCCATCAGAGAAGTTGGATAGTTTAGTATAATTTTAACTATCTACTTCTTAGTCTTATTTTTCTTCATACTGTAGCGGAGTAAGAATACTAACCTAAGTGGCCAGATTCCAGTAAGCCTAGATGGGGCAAAGGGCGTCCCAAGTATATCATCCCCAACGGACCTTCCCAGGTCACTCCCGTGACTTTTGATCTCAATCCAGATATTTCCGATGACTTTCATTTCGTAAGGAATTGACCTCCGTCAGGATTGTTTTTCTTTTATATAGTATTAAATATATAATTAACTAGCTGTGCCCGAGACTCCATCCGCGTGGAATAGTGACTTTGGGCAGAATTTTATTTATTTATTTATTCTTTGTACACAACATTGATTACACACATAAAATTTAAGATATGAGACATGTACATAGGCGTGCTTAACCCTCAAAGAGATTTCTTCCAGCAAACCCAATGTTGGAGATTGGAAAGAATAAAGAGGCAGGGTTGTGCACATAAACTCTGACAAAACTATAAAATTAAATTTAAATATAATATATAATAATAATGTAAATATAATAATGTTTTATACACACAGGCACTAAAATATATATAATTACATATATATCAAGAAATTAAAGTATATAAGATATTAATTATTAAAATCATCATATGTTTCAGACAGTAAGTATTCTTTTAGTTTTATTTTGAATATATTCTCCGAGCTACTTTCACGGACTGACGGATTTTTTAGATATATCTTAAGTATTTTTGGTTATTTTGGATTACAAACCCTATAAACCCTAAAATATAAATGAAATATGCAAACAGTCGGTATTATCGAATGCAACTGTTACGCCATGCGCCTCCGGAATACGTGCGTTCGAACCTACAAAGTCCAGCCTAAGCTCCTATTTCATATGATTGATGACATAAATCTGAAGTTAACTTAAATTGGAAATTCAACCTACTATGTCCAGCCTAAGCTGAACCTTATTTCATGTGATTGTTGATATAAATCTGAGGTCAACTTAAATCGGAATATTAAATTTTCAAAACTTATCATTTTTAACAAAAACTAATTTTTTTTCTAAAGGAAAAATAACCTAAGTTACTCCTTGTTACATCAGCTATCTGCCAGTAAAATTCCCGTCAAAATCGGTGCAGCCATTTCAGAGATTAGCCAGAACAAACAGACAGACAGATAAAAATTGTAAAAAAATGTTGTTTTGGTATATATATATCGTGTATACGTCCGAATGCACATAATAAAAAGCAGTAATTTTATATTACAAACATACCCTTCAATTTTATTTATTTGTACAGATTACATATTAATATATCTCATTAATAATAATTACTATTTAATATTATTTAATGTACTTAATAGCAATCTTTTAACAATATATGTATTGTATAATCACGTCATGTATTAAATATGACAGAAAAGCAAACATGTCTATATCAGGAGTGAAACGTTCTTACCATTAATTAAAAACGTCTAGACTAGTCAATGAAGTACGAGTTTTAATGTTTTTTCTCTAGAAAGTTGACACACCGTGTGAACAGATTGAAATTATGATTAAATTTATTTATTAATGCTGTAGAATAGCAGACAGGCTGACGGCCCGCTTAGAATTTAGCAGTTACCGTCGCCTATAGGTGTTTGCAACGCCAGTGGCATCACGTACACGCTGCTGTCCCACAAGGGTACAGGAACTTGGGTCACTAATGCCGGAACACAACACAAAGTTATTATGGCGGCATACTTAAGACCAAAGATGGTCGCCATCCAGATGACCTTGGCCCTACCACGTAGCTAGGGTGGGTTGTTTTGTCGCCTTTTACGACAGGCCGACCCCAGCCGCAGAGGTTAGTATTCTTTCTCCGCCCCTGCACGGATACAAATTATCGGATTTTCGTTGATTTATTAATTACCCTCGAGTGGCTGTATTTTTTATAAGTCACCTATAAACTCACAAAAAATAAAGCAGCTACCAGAAATATTTATAATATTAAAATGAATGTCATAAAGACCCTAAGCTATTCTATTATTAAATACTGGAGATCCCATTGTTTAGTTAATAAAGTCGAATAAAGCACTCCCAAACTTTCCCTGTCTCCCGTCCTCAAATTATGTAACATGCCAATAATGAAACTTTTTCAATTTATTTGATATCGGCTGCTTAAGATTTAATTAATTGTACATAACGAAAATAGGCTGACATTTGATGACCACCGTGGCGCGACTCGTCGGTACCTGGGAGGTTACGGATTCAATATCCTGCCGTAATGCAATGCTTAGTAGCACGAGGTATAAAATACTGCAAATTATGATTGTGTTAAGATGTATAAACTTTTTCTCATCTACGTGGTAGGGACTCAAGCCCGTCTGGATGGCGACCACCTTTGATCTTAAGTATGCCATAATAAGCTTGTGTTGTGTTCTGGCATTAGTGAGCCAAGTTTCTGTACCCTTATTGAACGGCAGCGTGGTCGCGATGCCGCTGGGGTTGCAAACACCCATAGACCTGTCTGCTGTCCACAGAGCTGCTGTGTAACACAGCAAGTATCGCTTATGGATTTTTGACATGCTAAAGGCATTGCTTACACTCTGCTGTCGGCACCTTGGTCACTTATACTGGAACACAACACAAGGTAATTATGTCTACATATTTAGTGACCAGGGATACTAGCTTTTTGTCACCACAAGTAACCGCAGTCCATCGCATGGGTCAGCACTCTTACTCCATCTCTGTATTGAGAAAGAAAATACTTTATTCTCGTTTTTTTTTTATAAATTCTCTAGTCGAGCTTTTAGAAGAAAAGAAGAAAGAAAATATATAGCTTTCTATACAATTTTCTTTCTTCTTTCTTCATTTTAAATGCTTGACCACAGATGTAGCCGAATTTAATGATAATTTACATTTTTCACAATTTCCTGTGCTTACTATCCGTAGTCATTAGATAAAATACAAACTTATTTATAAACAAATATTAACTCAAGGAAACGAATCTCCATTGTACGTGTATGAGAATTAAATTTAAAAAATGTAAATAACCGAAGATACAAGAAAGAAATAGGCTATAAAATAACACGGCTTGATAACTTTATAAACAGAAAAAAAAACATTTTCTCAAATACAGAAGTTTGTAACAAGACGCGCCACGTTCCGCCAGTTCATTTGGCTAAGTAGGCATTCGGGGTATTTCGTAGGGGTTCCTTTCACCGCTACTTGCCATGAAAAAATAGCCTATCGATTCTTAGGGAACCTGTTTCCATTTGTCGACGATATTAGTAAATGGTAAATTATAAATTTTACTAAAAAAGTACAAAATGAATCTGCAAAACGAATTTACAATGCAGGTTTTGCAGTGCAAAATACTTTCAAATTATACAATAGTGCTGTTCGAACTGATGTAGAAAAATTCCAAATTAACTGAGTAGGCATAACATTTGACTATAGAGGTAGCTTTTGACAAAAGAACCCTAATGAAGTTCAAACTTAAAAATTAAATGAATTATGGACGAATTTCGACAGCTAGGTGAGCAGTAGTAAATATGTATAATATATACAGTACTTGCTGTCCCGGCAAATGTGTTCTGCACTATGAAATCAAAAAACAGAAAGTTAACATAAAAAAGTAGCCCGTGTCCTTCTCAAAGGTTCAATGTACCCCTATACCGAAGTTTATCAAAATCAGTTCTGCGGCTTAGGTGTGAAAACGTAAGAGACAGAGTTACTTTCACATTTATTAATATTAGTATGAATGACGACTTCCGTAGCCATTACACTAAAGTTAAAAGTATTTCCTTTATCCTGTTTTTATTAATAACCACAATTTGTTATTTGTATTATAACAATAATTCGATGTTTATTCAAAACCATGTCTTAAATATTATCGTAACATGTATTCTTATTTTATAATTATAACACGATCTATCGAACTCAGTAAACGAAAATCGATTCTCGTGTCGGATAAAACAATGATAACGCACCACAAAATCATAAATAACTTTGAAAAGAAAGCGAGCACAGAATGAATAGCAATGGCAAACTCTTAACTTGGGTATTCTACGGTGAATGTAGAACTGTGGAACGTGATTCAGCTATTAAGATTAAACCATTTTTTTATAGCTGGAGTCTAATAGACAGACAAACGGCCCACCCGATAGTAAGAGGTCACCGCCGCCTTTGGAAATTTGCAAAACCAGAGGCATTCCAACGCGTTGAAGAAATTCTGTAACTCCTTGAGAAACCCCATATCGGCGATAGGAAATCCTCAGCCGGAAGTTCATTCCAATTCCGCAACATGAAAGTTCTTGAAAACTGTTTTGTACAATAGAAAAGAGAGTCTAAGAAATGGGGAGATCGTCCGGAAGTTTGTGGGCAGTGCGGTAGAAAGACGATGAAGGCACCATTCTAAACATCATTAATATCGAACCAAAATCTGAGATTAGAGATGTAACACGGCGGTACAGATCTGTAGATACCGCACATGGACACGAGGGTATAACTTTGATACTTCTCAATACCAGCCATCTTCTACCTAGCAGCAGCTGCCTGCAACGGGCTCCAAGCCCGTCTAGATGGCAACCACCCCTAGTCTCTAAATATGCCACCATAATAACCTCGTCGTCAGCATCGTCATCATCCCAGCGTTGTATCCCGGTTGCAACCCAAACTTCCGTTTCAGTGCCCGGAGTCCGCTTTCAGCCTTTTTCTATTCCACTTCGCATAGTCTTCAGCATCCCTGGTAGTGAGCCCATTGGTACGCATATCACCCTTTACGACGTCAATCCAGCACTTTTTGGGTCTACCCCTCCTGCCGGGGCCCGGCGGAGGCGACATGGCCAGACATTTGTTTCCCACGTAAGCATTCGGTTGCCGTAAAACGTGGCCGTACCAGCGGAGCCGACACTCCTGCATTTTATCCGCAATGTCACGGACATTAAGACAGCCGCGAATGTGGGAGCTCCTAACGCAGTCCTTCTTCGTTACTCCACACATCCACCGCAGCATATTCATCTCAGTGACACGCAGGTCTTCCTTGTGTCCTTCTATCACCGGCAATGCTTCACAGCCGTATACAAGGACAGGCCTAATGATGGTCTTATATACCTGTCTCTTCAACTTTACCGGTATCTTGGGGTCACAAATGACACCAGTTACCTCACGCCATTTGGCCCACGCAGTAGCAATGCGTGCCTTGACGTCGCAATCGATATCACTAGCCATAATAACCTCGTGTTTCGGCATAAATGTCCCAGGCTCCTGGTCCCCTATGCGTACGGGAGCGTGCTTGCGGTGTTCCTGGTATCGTAAACTTCCATAGGTGACGGCCTGACGGCAACTGTTATGTTATACTATTATGAGGACCGTCAGCCTGTCGCTTTTTTATTCTTTTAAATTTGTCTTTCTGCGGATTTGTAAAAACAACAAATACAATGTAGCAGCACCACGATCTGCTCTTCACTCTCACAAGCAAGCGAGAGAAATGCGTGTCGGAATGCCTTTTCCGCCCGGTGTTGCTGTCGTTAGTCGTCTGAGACGATGACAGCCTTAGCTTTAAGAAAAAAAATCATGGAATCCTGGAACAGTGTCTTATTACGAACAACAAAGAAGCCTTCCGAAGAAGAACTCAACAGTAAATCTATTGGAGGCCAGGAACCCCTGCACCTCCAAAACAATTTTAATTCAACAATAAATTGTGAAAACCACTTTAATCAATTATTAGTAATCCGAGTAAATTATCTTTAAATCAATAAATTGTTAATAAATATCAATCACCACGATATATAAATTTACTTCAGTATTTAATTGAATTTATTGAACCAATATGGCTGCCGTATCTGATGCTAGCAACGGAAAACGTCTTGAAACCTATTACATTGAAATTTATACTCTATTTAAATGTTTTACAATTCATTTTGGGTTACAGAGATTGTACATTTTAAAAATGTTTACTAGCTAACTTCAGGGTGTCGGTTTTATGTGACCGTGTGCGCGCGGCGCGCGTATCGTAAAAATTTACTCTCATCATATTTCCCTAACGCGCCAAAAGTATGACTTCTAAAAGTTAATGCATAAAATAGTCCTGACATTTGAAGTCATAACTCATTATTTGTAAAAATGCAGGTTATTGTAATTAGATGTTATTATAAAAAAAAAGTGTCCCAACGCATTTTTGCCCTTAATATTATTGGGTTACAAATATTATGTTGGGGAAACCCATTCTTTTAGTTTATTGCAATAAATTCTATAACTTAAATTTATTTATCATGTTATTTAATATCAACATTTATAAGTATTATTACAGAAATACAAATAAATAAAAATCTAAATTAAAATAATACAAAATGCACATAATTGAACACATAACTTGTCAAGAATTCATTATTCAAAAAATCCGTGCAGAAGCGGAGAAAGAATACTAACCTCTGCGGCCGGGGTCGGCTTGTAGTAAAAGGCGACAAAACAACCCACCCTAGCGTGGTAGGGCCCCGAGCCCGTCTGGATGACGACTACTTTTGGTCTTAAGTATGCCACCATAATAACTTTATGTTGTGTTCCGGTATTAGTGACCCAAGTTCCTGTACCCTTATTAGACAGCAGCGTGTTTGCGATGCCACTGGCGTTACAAACACCCATAGGTGACGGTAACTGCTAAATTCTAAGCAGGCCGTCAGCCTGTTTCCTGTCCTACAGGAATAAAAAAATACCAACTAAAAGGTTGGTCATTCATCGAAAATGTATCAGTCTTTTAATGTCGTGTCGCATTATAAAAAATATATTTAAAAATTTATAAACAAGTAATTAAAAATATGTAAAAGCCGTTTCATGTCCGTAAATTCTTGTACAAATTATTTACTCACTATTTACATTTAATATATATAGTAGTCAACACTCAGATTGCCCTATAAAAGTGATCCAAATGAAAATGAACTATATTTCTAAGGAATGAGGTTGTTTCTTCAACTTCATTGGGCACACTAATTATGATTTTCACACTTTGTAAGGGCTTGTTTGTTGTTTAGGATATAATTTGTGGTACCGTAAAATAAACATCGGGCAGTTTAGTCTTTAACGGCATTGTTTGAAGATGTAGTCTTTAATGTAATGATAACCGATATAGCTCATAAAACATAAGGAGTGGAAGGTGTATGTAACAGGTACTGGTCTATCACGAAAGCGCATCTTGACTTATATAAAGATTTCCGTTTATTGGTGGACTTGGGAACGTCAAGGAACCGAGAAAGATTGTGGCAAACTTGGGAAGCAATGGATTACACTTGGCTTTATTCAATAGCTACATTCCGGAGTGAAGTTCTACGGGAGTTTGTTCGTTCAATGTAATTAAATGACTAAAGGTGTTGGGAGGCGGACACTGAAAACCAGCGCTGTGTCAGTAATTCCGACACAACACACTGCTGAGATGTCAGCCTCGTTTGTTCAAAACGTAACAGTCAGTTTGCGTACTTCTTTACATGTGTGCGATCTTGTTATGCGTTCTTACTTTTTGACAAATAATATTATTTTTCTTTCTTTTAATAGAATAAATAGAATAGAATAGAATAGATAATTAATACTATCATCTATGCCTATTAGGCTTTTCTTCCGACGTGTTAACACATAAGAGTCAGTAGTAGAGTATTGTATGTACAAGTACCAATAAGAGAATAGTGTATATATATATATATATATATATATATATATATATATATATATATATATATATATATATATATATATAGTTTGGATGGTCAGAATAAATTAACCAAATTAGTTTCTCTGTAAATAAGAGTCCTAAATTACAATTCATAATAACACTTATAATGCACATTCATATACGAATTACACGTTACCTGTAAATAAGAGAAACGACAATTCGTTAATTATTCGTCTCTGTTTCACAACTCTTGCTTTTATATTCATTTATTATTATCATATTACATTAAATTATCCTTATTTTAACACAGTAAATCTTTGTAACGTAAACTATTTTTATGTAGGCAAATGTCATGTGTCATACTTCTATGACACATGACAGTGCGCAGTCTTCAGTGCGATATTCTCTTTACATATACCTATATAATATAAATCTTTTATTTCTATATAAAATCGTGCAGGTAACTTATTGAATGTCAAGAATCTGCTACCGTTTCCAATACAAAATGCAGGCTAGAGAAGAAATGACGAAACACACTCCCAAGCGAGTGTTTTTTTAGTTTTATTTTATATTTGTTTTTTTTTCCATTCTGTTCAACTTTAATTACAAAATTAAAATGAAATACAGGGAAAAAATATGAGTTAATATAGTGCCAATATATTTTTATTCCCAGCCTGTGCGGGCGTCAATATAATCTTTAATGGTATACTGTCCTTTCCCACACAGACTTTACGTAATAGATTATTTAAATTTATTTGTTAAAAGGACTTTCTCTGGGAAAAGACTTCTCTCTGGGGTTTAATTGTAAAAAATATACTTAAATAAAACTATTGTATACATTGACTAATAAAAAGGTATACCTAATCAATTTATTTTTGTTCCCCATGTCTACATTATGATATCCATAAGGACTAAGTTAGGAATATCTGTGATATTTTTTTTAACATAATTTTCCAAAATTTATTGAGACGCAACAGTCAAAATATTTATTTCTTTAAATTTATCCCATAAGATATCCCGCGGCACAAGCATATATTATATCGCACGAATAGCGCGTTCCTGCAAAGGTGACAGGAATATTGGCAGCATTGCCCCATAAGAGTATTACCATATGACATGATGCTGTGAAAATATCTATAATAAACTAGATGAACGGTATCAATATCAATGTGTACAAGTATCAATAGGAGAATAGTGTGTATATGTATACACACTCGTTATTGATATATGTATATCAGTAGGAGAGTATTGTGAGTATGTACAAGTGTCAATAGGAGAACAGTGTGTATACATATATCAGCAGGAAAGTATTGTGAGTGTGTACAAGTGTCAATAGGAAAATAGTGTGTATACATATATCAAAGAAGAGGAGCATTGTGAGTGTGTGTGCTAGTAAAAGAGTATTGTTGCCTCAACATTCATTTAAACGTGTACCGAAGAGAATATGTTAAACTCACTAAAATACTTATAACAAATACTAGATAATTGGTTAATAACAATCTTTAAAGCGAGCCTTCGGCAAACCGCAAACCCCTTTGAGCATAAATTTCATATTATAATCAGCAATACAGGTAATTTCATATGAATATTTCATAATTAAAATGTTTGTGCGGAGCCTCCTTTTTATCCAGAGGTATGTTCCACACAGTTCGGGATTTTTTACTTTTTGTATTTTAACAAAAGGATTCTTACCGTCTTCTGACTTCCCAGGTTTCAATTTTACCGACAAACTATAAAAAACACATTCATCAGTAGATAATATGACACAGAAATGTGTACTTAATTTGCAGACATCAATATATTAAACTTGAGTACATTAAAAATGCATTGTTTCAAAGACTCTCAATCAAAATAATAATCTTTTTTAGTTTTCGTTTTGTAGCATTATTATGTATAAATTAACAATGGAAACTTGTACAAATGTAAATGTTTTATTCGTACAGGGGCGGAGAAAGAATACAGACCTCTG